>CABFVX010000618.1:167672-179844 GCA_902151425.1 Timema shepardi | reverse complement strand
CCCCCCCCCCCCCCCCTGTTGTACCTGGACATAGTTCTTGGATGTGACTGTACCCTCCGCATCTTGGCTGCAATTATAACCTTATTACATGGTCACGAGTGTATTATAGCTGGGAGCTAGGTCATTAACTCAGGGCTAAGGCGCAATCTTAGAAAGTTTAAACGTCGCCTAGATGGTGGTGTTGGTCGTGTAGTTAGTGAGGCTGGACTTGGATAACGGCCGACTGTATTTAGATTAGGGGAGAGTTGGAGGGGTCAGATTATTCTATTCCTTAAGAATATGATAAGTATAATTATTATAGTTGTTTCATTTTCTCAAATATTAACATAGTCCAAATATTTCCACAGCTAGTTTATAGTACAATTTCCATATGAAATCAGCTAGAAAAGTTATTAGATCTATTTTCAAGTATCCATACGTCAAGTTACATGATATTCAGCTCTCACTTTTTAATAGCCTATTATCTTTTATTATTATTTTTATTTGAGGTCTTTTATGAGCACTTTCTGGCCGGACTGATCACAAAAAAAAAACTAAAATCCAGACCAGACACAGCATCCATTCCCCCGGCTGTTAATTTATCACTGTGAATAGGGGAAATCCCAATTCTAAATATAATTTTTTCGGCCTTGCCAGGGCTCGAACCTACAACCATTAGCTCACCGAGTAGACATGTTATCGACTTAGCTAAGTTATCATCAATACTCGTAAAACATCACTTTTAATGGGTTAAAATGTTTTTAATGTTGATAGCAAAAAAATCCGTACTATCTAAAAGGTCCCTTGTATGAAAATTAGACTGTCGCCACCAGCACAATGTGGAGTCTTTTTAATTATTTATTCTGTGCTAACAAACAAAATTTTGATGGTTTTAAATTTCTAAAGCCAGCTGTGGATAATCCAGTCCGAAGTTGATTGTGGAAGAAACGTTACTTTAGTTTATTGCACCTCACACACATACTACCCATCCGTTCTATCAACGTATGTAGAAATTTACCTGCGTTTGTATAAAAGTAGACTGGAAAACCAATCTAAAAGATATAACCCGCGTGGGCTGGCCTCTTTATCTAGTGATCAGCATTTCTGACTACTAATCTAGAGGTCCTGAGTTCGATTCCCGGTGGAGTTATAGGTATATTTCCGAAGGGGAATATTGTTTATATGGTTGCCATGGTCTGTTTAATCTGACTTAAGTTATGTGTAAGACTTCTACTGGTATCCCATTATTACTATCATCTCATTGGGGAGAAGTAACCGCGACTACATTGTACCCTAAAACTCAGAAGACGGCTATATATCTACCACTGCCAATAGAAGACCAGGAATGCCAACAAACACTGTGGTATACGTTAAAAAATCAATAAAAAACACTATCACTCCAACCACCCTGGATTCAAACCACTGACCTCCCAGTCATTGTCAAACCAAACCAGATGATGTTGAGGTGCCATGTGGGCTACGTTTATTAATATCAACCGTGCATTTATAGCTTTATTTTGATAGTAAGATCGCTCTGGAAGGCCTTGTTTTGTACTATTGTCCTACTGTATAGTAGTATTTTGGTAGGATAAAAGGCCTTCCAGAACGGGGTTCCTAGCAAAATAAGGGTATAGATTTGCTTCTAGCTCACCCAATTGGTGGCTGCATGTTCTAAGGCGCCACTCTTGCAATAGACTAGACTGCTGATGACGGGGAGATCGGTGTTCGAATCCTGGTTATATGTACTGAGGGTGATTTTTATCAGAATGAATTTCCACTATCACCATATACAAATGCAGGTACACTTCACTTAAATTTAACCTTATTCATCCTTAACCCACTAACGTAATTGGTATATATGCCTATAACGTGAACGAGTAGTTTAAAAAAAACTCCATAGCATACTCCCATAAGCGAGCTATACCGACCAGGGTGACCACCGTATGTTGGAGAAGATATTGCCAACATTTACGGATAAAGGGTGTAATATGATCAGCACAGCAGCCATTAATCTCAATTTTCTTAGACCAGAGCTGCTACTTCTTTATTAAAGTGCCTCCTCATTTGTCCTCACGAGGCAGAATCAACCCCAATCCAGACCCACTGCTTCACAGAAAATCTGTAAGCACTTGGGATCGAATCCGGGACCTTTTTACTTGTAGCCCGGTATAAAAACTTGGTGCTAAAAAACAAAACAAAAACACTTTTAATAATCAAACTCGGAGATCTGAAATGGCTACTATGAAAATTGGACTGTACCAAATCACGATGAGAAAGTTTGTGCCATATATTTTGAACAATTTTGTTTGTTTGCTTAGCGCGTACCCGATCATTAAAAATGCAAAGTAGGTACCACCAAAGTTTGCAATGATGCGGTCACCCGAAGTTCAACAAATCCCAGTGGAACCTTTCAGGAATTTCCCGACCATCGTTTCGTCATCTATCCTCGCGAATCTTGTACGTGTGTGAAATAGAGATAGAGCGGAATAAACTCTTTTCCTTTTATCGGCTGAGTTGAATCCGTAATTGCTAATCAACTGTCAGAGGGAAATACCAGGAGATTGTGGTGTGGTCTTTCGGGCGGCAGAACGCATCAAATCGCGTCGAGTTGGACTGGAAAGGGACGCGAGTTGAGGTGGCCGCCTAGGTTAATAAGATTATTATTATTTAGCTTCGCGTCTTACTACCCGTTCGGGCTATACGCTTTAAGTGCTAATTACGCTAATGGATTAGGAATTGGGAAGGTTGAATCAGAGGAAGTGAACCCGTATTTGCGTGGAGGGAGAGTGGAAAACCATTTAGGAAAAACCACCCCAGTTCACCCGACCAAGATTTGAGCCCCGATCTCCCCGTCCTCAGTAGTCGAGCTCAACACGACAAGCGCGTTAGCCAACTACGCCACCGAGGCGGGTGGTAAATAAATTGACACGCAGGCGTTCAGCTAATGAGATGAGAGGGCTCGTAGTTTTCTTTCTTCTCTTCCTTATTGACACGAGAAAAGTTGGTTGTAGGTGAAGGGCGAAAGGAACTGTAAGCTTAGATATAATAGATAATCAGTGCAAGAAAACGACCATAACCATTGTATTTTTAAGCTGTGCGGCCTGACAGTGATTGACACTTTCTCACTGATCTAAAGGTCAGTGTTTTTGTAGTCTTTATAAGAAAAATAATTTGGACAAAATAAAATACTGCTTCAGTAGATATATAGAGTTTAATTCTCCATTCATGGTGATAACAATTGTTTTTAAATATTCAACATGATCATAGTGGCATTTGAACAGTAGGCCTACAAGATTTAAACCGTTTTTGTGGCCAGATGGTCTTAACTAAGGCATCACTACCGAAATAAACGGATTGACGATAATGGAGAGATCGGGGTTTGAATCCTGGTCGGGTATGCTTAGGCTTCTTTTTTTTCTAAATGGTTTTTCGCTCTTCCTCCACGCAAATACGGATACACTTACTTTTAATTTAATCTTCCTCGTCACTAATGTCACTTTTTTGGTTAGTTCATATAAGCGTGTAGTAAGACGCAGTTTTATTAAAGAAACAAACATTTTCTTTTATTTAAAAAATTGTTTTTGGATACCACTCTGCTCATGACAAATATCAAGAATTGTTGATATTACTATGTGTAGAAAATTAAACAAACCATAGCTACCGAAGATTTTTTTAAATCCTGACCAGAAACCTTTTGGTTATAAAAACTGCAAACATCGACAAATTTATCTTACGCTCCTTTATATCCTACTTAAACACTTGATGTTCTTTTTGTAAATTAATCTCTCCAAGTCCGTACGTTTCTATGATAACAGTAAAGGCCTTAAGAGACAGCTTTTATTGACGACATTTTCCCATTCAATGTGACATTATTTGAGGCGTGCCGCGTGGAGAAAGGGGGGTTGATTAGTGATTAGGAATTCCTGACCGGTGATGTTTTTAATCGTGCCTGCGTGTCATGCCGTGTGTGTGGCACGGTGCCTGACCGGGGTGTGGCGTTATTGGGACCTCCAGGTTAACTATATAGGAAAACCGACCACACAGGGTGGCAAAGGGCCAACATATTATGGACACTCCGTTTATACATGAATGTTTAGACTCCAATGTTCTACTTTTCAGATGCACTGTCATTTTTTTTTTTTAAATCATAATCTTACTCGTGAATTTTATGGCTGGAATTCTTAAGAAACCCATCTCCCCAACAGATTAAATGGGATATATATTAAGGATAAGCATCCGTTTAAAACAAAACAGTATCAAAGAATGGTTTTCTGCATTCCACACCAGACAACAGCGAAATTTGGAAAAGTTAAAAAAAATATTATTTTAGAATAACAATTTTTTAAATTTTGCTGTATTTTTTGGTAAATAAGGTAAAATAATTTTGCTGGTCTAAATTCAACTGTTTTTTAAAGTAGAATATATAAAATTGCACCACTATGTGATACCTGGTTCAAGCTGTATTACCTAGAGTTACAGTTCAATTTTCTTAAGAAATGACTTCTTCTCTGACAGCTAAAACGTTACTAAATCTATTTTAATTCAATCATACGTCAAGCTATGTGATATGCATACCTTATTTTTGATAGATATTATCAATACTTATAAAATAATACAAGTAATATAGTGAAATGTTATTGATGTTGACAGCAAAAAGATATGTTTGTACTTCTTTAGAAGCCCTTCCTGTGAAAATTGGACTGTATTGTTTTATGTTAATCATTTGATGTATTAAACGTGGACTTTTCTTAACCAACTTATATCAACATAAGAGCCAGAGTGAAAGGGCCCACCAATTTAGCCCGGAGAGGTATATTCCCATACTTTTAATGGTTCTTTTACACGTCACAATTATTGACATGGGACCGATGGCTTTAATTCCCCTCCAAAGGATGTTGTGTTGTGGATTTCTATCGCTCAAGAAAAATCCGTTGACCCCGGCTGGGTTTAAACCCACAAACATTGGGTTCAGACGCGAGTAATTTAACTCAAGACTACCGAGGCCGACAAAATTGGAATGTAGGTGTTATCTGTGGGATGAGACGGGCTCTAAAATTACCCTTTCACCTTCTAGTAAAGAATAAAGAGTGCTTTGGATTATTTTATTTGTCAAGTCTACTCTTCTATTGGCCTCCAATGTGGGGAATGCCAGGCCACCACCGTGGTTCGGATTCCACGTTAAACTGTAGGTCCTTCATTTCATCTCACAATCACCCTACCATCCTACCATTACACATTAGCGTAAGTGCGTGTAACCCAAACGGGTAGTAAGACGTGGTGCTAATAATAATAATAATAATAATAATAATACATTGAAGAGTTATTTTATTGGTGACTTTTCAAAGAACCACGATGTTTCTAACCTGTAAATATTGTTCTTTGGTAACTGTTTCACCAGACGGGTTGTTATAAAATGGGACCACACTTATGAGCTCCGAATCGTTCCAAACGCACCTACTGACAAGTGTAATCGCAACCGTACCTGGAATCCGTAACGAGGCCTCTCAGAGTTGGTCCGTTATTGTCAAGAGGCGCAATGCCTTGACATTCTCGGCGTGAGGGGTAGTACGGGATTTGATCCCGGCCAGATGTATTGAGAGTGGTTTTTTCCCCCCATACATTGTTTTCAGTTCTATTATTAAGTAAATGGGGAAACAATCCTTCTAAATTTTATTTTTTATTAGTTAACTTATTAATTAAATGCTTATAGCTATGGTGAGTAAAATCGAATCAACGCTTCATCTATAATCTAGGTCAGTATGAACTAGGTCTTCTATTCCCCTTCCCCCCCTCTCCCGGGGGGAATATAATTCCCATGTCTAAGGTACAAATTAGTAAATGGTAAACCAAATCATACATATTGTACCTTCTTATAAATTTATTTCAAAGACTAAAAAATTCAGTCAACAATAAACTGCCGAAAATTAATTTTCTTTTGAAAAAAACAACATAATATAATGTTTTTATAATGTAAAATAAAATTACTCCTTAGATGTACGTTTTGAGCAAAATCTTAAATGTATTTTAATATTTAACATTTTCGAAAAGTAAATTACCCTTTTATAAGTAATTTTTTTGTATCCTCATTTTTTAATATAAAAATCCTTAAATTTTAATTTTCAGCCTAACTGTTGAAGCCATTTTCAAAATTTTGAAAAATCATTAGTTGGTAGATTTACATCCCCCCCTCCCATAAAAACTCATAATGTGATTTAGTATGTCTAATATTTTTAGGATATCTAATTTGAACAAAATTGTTAGAACCATTCCCTAGAATTTTAAATTTTCAGTATCCTTGATTTAAAGGTAGAATCACAATCATTATTTGACCTCTAAATATTACCTTATAAATATCAATATTGAATGGAATCTATCAAATCATTTCGGCTGTAGTCGCAGATACAAGATACTTTATCTCGACCTCTCGAAGAGAGAAGTATTGTGATCGTAAAATAAATCGAACGCTAGATTTTGATTAATGTCAAAGTTTAATGACCCCCTGAAACTGAAAAAGTTGTTTTCGCGATGCCGTCTGTCTGTGTTTTGGCCTAAAACAAAACATATTTTATTGATCGGGCCAAAACTTAGTATCTAGGGTCTTAAAAAGGTTTCCCAGAGGATTTATTGAAATTAAATATCTAAACTTAAAATTAACGCAGTTTACTGAAGGGCAAAAATAGAAGAATTTTTTTTTCTCATAATCGACCCCAACAATATTTATCAAATTTTTTACCTACCTAGGAACTGTGTTACATGTCAAACAAAATGGTTATTCTGGTTTTACCATGAGATTGACTTTAAAGTTACGTTTATTTTAGAGAAAAGGAAATTTACACTTTTGGTTATATCTTCGCAACTATTTTAGATACGACCCGCTTCGGTGGTCGCGTAATTTAACGCACTACTCCCTGAGTAGACTAGACTGCCGATGACAGAGAGATCGAGGTTTGAATCTCGGTCGGGTGTATTGAGGGAGTTTTTTTAAAAATGATTTTTCATTCTCTCTTCACGCAAATGTGGGTAAACTTCCTCTGAATATAAACCTTTATAATCCATAGAACCATTAGCGTAATTAGTACATGAGTATATAACCCGAACGGGTAGTAAGACGCAGTGATAAAACTAAAATAAAAAATAGTATTTTAGGTACGAAATAATATACGAGTAATTATAAT
This sequence comes from Timema shepardi, assembly GCA_902151425.1. NCBI lineage: Eukaryota > Metazoa > Arthropoda > Insecta > Phasmatodea > Timematidae > Timema > Timema shepardi. The sequence goes on along the minus strand of CABFVX010000618.1, from coordinate 172,690 downwards.
CCTATCGTTTAATAGAACACGTTTAAATTGAAATTGATTGCTATGTTCTTTGGTGAACAGAGATATTCCTCTTTCTCAGTGTTATAACGGTTTAAAAAAAATTATTTATACTCTTTGGTGGAATATTTCCGCAACAATGTATATTATTTATTTTCACAAATATTACTAGTTTTTAGTAAATGTATCTTTTTTAAGACAAACGAGAGAAAAAGTCTGTGTGGTGCATCGTGTCATTTATTTTTAATTTGAAGATCACATAAAACGTATCGTATCGTAATTATAATCTCGAGTGCGAGAATGTTATGATTATAATACTTTCTCTAAATGATGGAGAGAAAAAATCTCATAACTTATTGAAAGGCACTCTCCGGTAATAAAAAAGTAAAAATACCCTCGTACAAACGGAATAATTTAAAGAAGGCGTTACTTTAAAAGAAATGCATAGATAAAACTTGAAAAGCCATTTCAGGACTAAATAGGACTTGTTTCCCTGAGTTATGTGGTTATTGTAGCAGGGTAATGAAACCAGGGCCTCGAGGAAAAAGAAGAGAGGAACAAATACCAGACGGACGGACGGACAGACAGTCGGGCACATGGCAGGTCGACACCCACATTCCTGGGCGGCTATTAACAATACACGCGTGACGTCAGCTTGATTAGGGCGGGATTAAACAACTAACACACTTCTGAGAGAGAGAGAGAGAGAGAGAGAGAGAGAGAAGAGCTGGTATGTCACGGGGGGCAAACAACTCGCGACCCGTCGCATCGTCTTGAGGATTAGGAGGGGAGGGAGGGACTGGATCTGGCCGTCTCACGACCGGTTAACCGAGATATTATATATATACACATACAACTAACCAGGATATTAGACGGGGACCTAGTGGTCTCGGGGTAAGGTGTCGGACTTCTGTGCTGGGGGGTCCGGGTTTCAATCCTCGGTCCCGGCACTGATTTATCTGATTACCAAACCCTTCTTACACCTCTGACAAGACGTGTATTAATCACAACTTGTGAATGTGGGGAACGCCAAGCCTCTCACCATGGTTCGGATCCCACGTTAAACTGTAGGTCCTCCATTTCATCTCACAATCACCCTACCATTACACATTAGCGTAGGTGCGTGTAGCCCGAGCGGGTAGTAAGACGCGATGCTAATAATAATAATAATAATAATAATGAAGATATTATATACACGATTAACCAGGATACCGAGACACGATTAACAGGGATAATTGTATACTATTAACCGGGATAATGAGTCACGATTAAAAGGGAAAACGAAACACTACTAACCGGGATAGGGAGACATGACAAACAGGGATAATGAGACAATAGAACGGGATGATTAAATATGATTATCCGGGATCACGATTAACCGGTATCAGAAGGTACTATTTACAAGGATAAGAAGACAGAAGAAACCATGTTAATTAATTTTTCTAAACTAAATTAATTTAAGGGTAGTTAACTTATAACAAATGTTAAACAATTTGAAATTTTCAAAAATGGCTTATGAGATAGCGTTTAAAATGCGTTTCTGGGAGTAGATTTTCATTATATATAAGAATATATTTTTCTTTTTACAAATATAAATAATCTGAAGGTAGTTTACAAACAACTAATTTTGGAACTTTTTTTCGTGTTTTTATACACTATATGAGAAAGTTTGTACGATTGTGTTGTATCATTTATTTGTTTATACAATTCATATTTATACCTTAAATTAAATTTAGCCTCAAATGTGTACGTCCCCATATTTATATAAAATATGTATATATATATATATATATATATATATATATGATAAATAACATATACTTTTTAATATATCAAACTATTCCATTTTCTTTTAATATTAGGGATTTTATCCGAGCAAAGTAACTTTGGTCACACTCAAATGTTATTTGAAAATATTTACAAGGTTAAAAAGCACACATATCGACTTCTAAATGAGGATCCCTATCGACCAGTGGCCAACCTATTCCATAAAGCAGTGGTGTTGAGCTTGGAGTACGCGAAGACATCTTAGGGGGTACGTAAAATTTAATATAATACATACACTATATTTATCCAACACATTAGTTCAGTCAGTAGCGTGTCCGCCTATTGAGCTAAGGATCCTGGGTTAGATTCTCGGCGTGGATGAAATATATAATTGATGAAATATGGGTTTACCCTTTCACTTTAATAAATTGACATGTGGAGACTGAATTTTGTGCTTGCCCTAATCTTAAGTTAGGTTATAAGACATATGAAGATACGACAAGCCTAGCCATCTGGTGGTGGGAAATATAATTGCTTGAATAAAAAACTGACCCAGGCCACAGGCTGAGAAACAGTAATGGATGTAAAAGAAGTAAATACGCAATATATCTATAATATAAAACTAATTATTTATTATATTATTTTGGATGTGATTTATTTTAGATGTAGATTATAGAATATGTATAACTTGCATTATATACCAACAACTTTGAGGGTACAAAGCTGAAGAAAAATTATATTTAGGGGTACAAAAACAAAAAAGGAGGGGGGGGGGGGCAATACCACTAACTGGGACCATTCATCCACCATAGCTATGGTATCCCATATATTAATACGGTGTGTGCGAGAGAGAAAGAGAGTGAGCAACAAATCCAAGAGAAGATAACGTTTGTACAGCGAAGAGAAAAACAACAAAGAAGATCTCCCTCTATAAGGGAAGGTGTGAAACCCACACACACTCCTCGGATCAAGTGTCCTGAATCCCCTGAGAGAGAGAGAGAGAGAGAGAGAGAGAGGACAAACGACGGTTGTTGATAAATGAAAAGAAGTAGCAGAACAAAACTCCGGCCTCACCCCGCCATTACTCAAAAATAAAAAATAAACACGGTAACACGGTCCGTGGCCAGTAATTAATTAAAAGCATATCTGCGCGGACAATCACGGAAACCCGTCCATTGTGCGACGACTCACATGTGTGAGGTGAGGTCCACACACTCCTACACACACGTGCATACATAGACACACGCACGCGCGCTTATTCGTCTTTCTTCTTATTTTATTGTTAATTAACAAACTTTCTGGGGCCTTACCAGTTTGGAAGGCCAGAGAAAGGTGTGAATCGACTATGGGCAACAACCACCTATGTCACCAGGACATCCCAAAGATTAGTTCTTCCATGGGAGAGACCGTTTTAAGGAACATTATCATTAACTACTTTGTCTACTCGGAGATTTCGAGTCTATTTTGCAAAGAGGGTTGCATCTTAACTTGATGCACCTAAGCAGTCTAAGTACTATCACACTTATACACCAATTTACCAAATAGAAGGAGAGATAATTAAATTAACAATTCACCCTACGAAGCCTCTTGTTTATCTACTGATAAAACTTCCCCTCTTCCTTTGACGAGTTTACACAATTACTATATTACTATCACCTTGAAAATACTGACTTTCTTTTTAAAATTACCTTTTCATTGTTTCCTATTTTAGAGAGACATTTGCTTCTAAGGATATTTTTAATCTACATCCTGACAGGAAGATTCGTACAGGACATTTTCATGAATAAGACTAATAGCCCATGTTGAAGATGATTGATAAAAAAAAATGTGTTTACCAAAAAACTACTTCAAGATAAAAAAAAATGCGACACTGTAGGACTATTTTTAGAATTATTTAAGAATGTATGGGTTTTGTTTCAACGATATATATGTAAAACTCACTTAATAGAAAAACGCGAGTTCATTAATTAGTATATATGGATATAGCCCGAGCGGGTAGTAAGACGCGTTGCTATAAATAATAATAATTTGAAATTTCTCAAAACGGAAAATGTTCCATCACACATCTCTACACGGGCCCCTGGATAAGATGATGGCTCGTCTCTGACCTTCCCCCTCGACGTCGCGAACTAAGATCCACTCCCCCGGGTCAAACAAAACAAACCGAGCCTCATAGTCAGTTTTAATCCCGAGACGGGGGTACCTAGGTGTAACGTGTGTCACTGTAAAGTGATATGTGACGCGGGTGAGGGCGTGCCTCCCTCGAAACCCATTGTTGAGGGTCGCCCCCTCGCTACCGACCGCGCTGATTGCCGGGGCTCCCTCAACAATCTATGGAACAGCTTCCCGGATATACCCCATAAGTGCCCTCGATGGCCCACGCGACGTCTAGTGACTCCTATGCAGACAGGGCTGACGAGGGCCGTCGCCCGGAGCAACACCGCCATTGGTTGTCTCTTTGGGCGGGAAACAGACAGCTCGTCAAGATCAATCTTTTGAGAAAGTTTCAACCTATTTTGTAAGGTTTGGTCTTTTTAAACAACCTGGGTATTTGTGCCTAAGGCCTTCTAGATTATTTTTGGTCACCACGTCTTACTACCCTCTCGGATTATATTATACGCATGTGAATTTATTGCGTTAATGTGCTGGGACTGAGGAAGACTTAATTTAGAGGAGGAGTACTCGCATTTGCGTGTAGTGAAAGTGGAAAACCATTTAGGTACAAAAAAAACAGTACTCCAACCAGTATTTGAGCCCTAATACTCCCCGTCATAGACAAGCCAGTCTATTGTGGGAGTGACGTCATAAACCATATGACCACCGAAGCTTGTAGCCTACTAATTGGTTACCCTATCATATAAATAAATTATTGTAATCGTTAATATTTTCTACCTCGAGGCTATGATGGATCTTTAAGTTCTATATAGCCTCCATCCAACCTCACCCCAAAGTTATGTCTGGCTCGTTACAGTTTAATTCACTGGATACATTATTCCAACGTCAGTTGTCGTTTGATTCAACCGTCATTCACTGCTCTGTCTGGATCGTTACAGTTTAACTCACTGGGTACATTATTCCAACGTCACTTGTCGCTCACTTCAAGCGACATTTACTGCCCTGTCTGGCTCGTTAATTTAATTCCCTCGTTATATTATTACAACGTCATCCGCCACTTGCTTCAGGCGACATTTACGCCATCCTTCAAGAAAGTGCTACCCCCACCTAATGGTCAGCGCCGAACACAACGTGAGTGT
>CABFVX010000618.1:99716-167335 GCA_902151425.1 Timema shepardi | reverse complement strand
CCCCCCCCCCCCCTTCCCAGCAGACGAGAGAAAGGTAGGATAGCACATAGCCGCATTCATTACCGTGGCGGTTGGCGAGCGTGGACATTGCTGAAATATAGAGAAAATAAATGGTACGACAAAATATTACATACATACATACATTACCTATAGTAGCAGTAGTGATACCCGCCTCGGTGGCGTAGTTGGCTAACGCGCTTGTCGTGTTGAGCTCTACTGCTGAGGACGGGGAGATCAAGGTTCGAATCTCGGTCGGGTGAACTGGGGGAGGTTTTTCCTTAATGGTTTTCCACTCTCCCTCCACGCAAATGCGGGTTCATTTCCTTTAATTCAACCTTCCCTATTCCTAATTCATTAGCGTAATTAGTACTTAAAGCGTATAACCCGAATGGGTAGTAAGACGCGGTGCTAATATTATTATTATTAGCAGTAGTGATGAGTGACAGCTAACAGAAGATTCTTTATTGTAAACACTGGTTGAAAGTAGCTATTGCCAACCTTTTCTTTTCATTCATTACTGTTTCAAGCCCGTGGCCTGGGACAGTTCTTTATTCAAGCCATATCTTTACCATTACCGGCTTGCTCGGCCTGTCGTAGCTTCTCATGTCTTATAATCTGACTTAAGACTAGAACAGGTACAACATCCAGTCCCAGGACGTTAATTCATCAGTGTGGAAGGGTAAACCCACATTTCACCAATTATACATTTTTCGGCCATGCCAGGAACCGAACACGGGCACCTTAGCTCTACAAATAGACACGCTACCGTCTGAGCTAAGGTGTTGGATACTAATGTCAAACTATTTGGAAATAATTGTTAATAATATAGTATATCTAAAATATAAATATAATTTCCGAATAGGTTGGCGTTAGTGACTTTAAGACAATGTTTGCAATAAAGAACCGTCAGTTACCACCTCTCCTACCGTAACGTGGATAGGTTATATCTCACGTAATATACATCGATTTAAAATGTTCAAAAAAAACATAAAAACACCCTAAATTAATTTTATTTAATAAAAATAAGGATATGATGTTGTTTATAATCTAAAACAATATCGATAATATACACGTTGATCAAAATCGTCAAGGCCATTTTCGAAAACATTTAAATTACTAAAAAAAAATCAGTAGGCCTAGTGAATAAACTAGAACTGTCAAACTCGATTTCTCGATTCCTCGATACCCTCGAGTCTTACTGGTATCGAAATAATCAAGAATCGATCTTAATGTTATGATTCTCATTACTCGATTATTAGCTTTCAATAAAACTGTCAACTAAACAAAACGGCAACATTCGAAATAGGTAATAAATAATAATTGATTATCTCTCGTATTAATTTAGTTTCCGTTTCACTTAAATTCTGTCAAATTGTAAATATATCGTAATGGTTTGAATATAGTACGGTCCTAAATATCATACGACCGTAACATTTTCAGGTGTTCTACATTAAAAATAAATGGTCTCGAATATAATACTCCTGACATTATGACAGTATCAAGAAGTAAAATACAACTTATATACAATTTTTTTTTAAAGTATAAGTTAAGTGAGACTGTCAGAATATATGAATCTATTCTAAACAAACAATTGATATATAATACGTAGACTTGGGACGGCATTTTTCCATAATATATTGCTATATCTATCATTAATCTATATATCACAACATGTATAACAAAAGCTACGATATTCCTATCAAATTAAAATGGCCACCCTCCTGTAATTATATTCTCTGTCGCTTTTCAAATTTTTATTTCTTATTTAGCTCTTTGAACAAGACAAGTTTAATAAAAATAGAACAGAAATTGACGTAGTTAATAAAAATAGAGCAATAAAACTTTATTTTAATTCACTAGATTATCGTTATATCGTCGCCATAACTTCATCATTAATTTCTAGAGAGCTAGCGTGCGTATGATCAGTTATGGAGGACGGCTTGAAATTTTTGTAAAGTGTGAAATGTGCTCTTCTTTCAGTTATAAAATCCTCAATTTATTGAATTAATTTTGAGCTTTTTGAAATTTTAGTTTTGAAGACTTTTAGTGTGTTTAATAAATATCTATAAGATTGTGATATTTAAAGTTTCAAGCGATCATGTGTTGTAATGGTCGAGTCCAAGTTTTGCATTGAGGGGGGAGTACAGTAGGCACATGGCTTCTTTAGTGCTGACTGACAGCTTTTAAAAGTTACCATACCAAATTATGTATCCCTACGCCGAACCATATGATCTGCAAAAACATGTGTTTAGCAGTTGTCACTTCTGACGGTCAAAATTTATGTACATAACTGAATGTTGGCTGTCAGATGTCAGCTGTAAGCTGTCAGTCAGCACCAAAGAAGCCATGGGGCTACTGTAGATTATCAGGCACGTTATATTTTCAATACAATAATGCTTGAAAAAATAATGAAAAAAGAAAATGTTTAAGAATCGTAATCGAGAATCGAAAAATCGAGGTTGAACTTCAGAATCGGAATCCAGAACCGGAATCGAGAAGAATAGGTATCGTGACATATGTACAATAAACTAAATATTTATGTTTGTAACTATTTACTTTGATCTCAGAACTGCGATATTTCACGTGAAACGTTTCTAAATAAAAGATAATTTATGATATTTTTTAATTATATATTTAACACAATGAAACTTAACATTATAGGCTTTGGATCTTTTTGAGATATGTTCATAACGTTTGCTTTCATTATGACTGGAAAAATATTTTGAAATCAGGAATCATTTCTTAAATAACGCAAAGTTTCAGGAGACTTCAACGTGTCTTAGTGCTCCGATGGGCGGCCTTCTTTAAGGAAACGATCTATAATCAATATATTTCGACAATAAATAGCAAAAGGAATCAATAGTGTATTGTGGATTTATGGCAGGGTAGGCAGTCTGTTTAAACTGTGCCGTGATATTCGTTCCCATCACTCAGTAGACAGAGTGGGAGATAACATACATTCTCATGTGAGGTGTGTAGAGCAGAACTTATATGTGATTGGTCAAATGGAACAGAGTGGGTGATAACATACATTCCCATGTGAGGTGTGTAGAGCAGAGTATGTATGATTGGTCAAATGGGGACAGAGTGGGAGATAACATACATTCCCATGTGAGGTGTGTAGAGTAGAGCCTATATGTGATTGGTCAAATGGGGACAGAGTGGGTGATAACATACATTCTCATGTGAGGTGTGTAGAGCAGAGCCTATATGTGATTGGTCAAATGGGGACAGAGTGGGTGATAACATACATTCCCATGTGAGGTTGTGTAGAGCAGAACTTATATGTGATTGGTCAAATGGAACAGAGTGGGTGATAACATACATTCCCATGTGAGGTGTGTAGAGCAGAACTTATATGTGATTGGTCAAATGGAGCAGAGTAGGTGATAGCATACATTCCCATGTGAGGTGTGTAGAGCAGAACTTATATGTGATTGGTCAAATGGAACAGAGTGGGTGATAATATACATTCCCATGTGAGGTGTTGTAGAGCAGTCTCTATGTATGATTGGTCAAATGGGGACAGAGTGGGTGATAACATACATTCCCATGTGAGGTGTGTAGAGCAGTCTTTATGTATGATTGGTCAAATGGGGACAGAGTGGTGTGAAACATATCACATGCACAGTTTTAACACTCTCTAATTACCCTGGCAAAACTTAACGAACGACACTGAAGTGAAGTGAATGAATGAATGAATGAAGATTAAAGTAATTAACAGAACTGGGACATGAACCACGGTAAAAACTCCACCATCCAAGCTACTCGCGCTAACCTCGTGGATCTTCCTGCAGGTATCATACGGTCAGTTGGGCGAACAAGGGGGGGGGGAGGGATAATGAATTGTGTTAACTGTCGGGAGGGAAGGGCCGTGACCCGCGGTCAGAGGGGGTGTCTAAGCCGCTAATGGGGCCCTCAAGTTTTCTCTTCGTGCCTTCACGGGCTGAGGTAATATCACACCCTTTTCACAAGCATCTTTTTAACACTTCAGGGGGTGTGTGTTCTCTACGACTGGGACCTCCGATCTTTTGTATCGGGTCTTGGGTCACACAAACAGACGGAAAGTGAATCCTGCCTGGATATATCCCCTATTGTGTTCTTAGGCCTGCATTGGATGCTTAGAGTACCCAAACTCTTAGATAATATACAGTCCAATTCTCATAGGCAGGACCTTTTAGAAAACACAAACTTACTTTTGTGTGGTAAATATGATATAATTTGTATATTATTATTGTTATTTTATATGTAATGATAATATATGTCAGAAGTGACGGCTGCGAATCACATAACTTGACGCATGAATGCATGAAATTAAAATTAGTAGTTTTTATAGCTGTCAGATAAGGTCCTTCAAATGAATTTGTACTGTGCATACTCATATTTAATTAGAGAAACGCCGAATTTAGGTAGCATGCTAGATAAGCTTAGCTTGCTTGTTTCCGCTATGGTGTAGCTTATATTATAGGGCCATAGTGTAGCGCGTCAAAGTAAAAAGCTTACGCTTTCACCGCCGTAATTAAAACTTAGGCCTATATATAAAGAGAATCGTGGAATTAACTAGTTTTAAGAAATAGAACTGCACGAGGTAAATAACTGGATGTTTTTAAATACATTATCTGCTATATTATGTTCAAAACTACAGTTTATGTTTTACTAGAGTTTTCCTAATTTGGATTATTTCCTTGACTTAAATTTGTTGTTTTTCGAAATATGACTCCGAAGCGTTCCAGAAGATTATTATTTCTTAAATGCTTTCGTCAATGAAAAGTTTGTTGAAAATTCAAACTAGCTTTGTAGTTTAGTAGCCACATGGGTCGATGTGTCATTTTCGTGTTGAACTGGATTGCCGCTGACGGGGAAATTTGGGTTCTAATCCCGGCTGAATGTACTGAGGTGGATTTTTCCTAAATGATTTCCCCCTTCTCTCTTCACACAAATGCAGTAAACTTCCTCTAAATTCAACGTACCTCATACCTAGCACATTAGTGTAATTAGTACATATGTGTATAACCCGAATGGGTGGTAAGACGCGGTGCTAACTATTAAGATAATACAGATTCGGGCCAGTAAGTCACACATTCGTATAATTACTCTCAATTTCAAATAGTTAAAAGTGAATTAATATTATTATAATAATAATAATTATTATTATTATTAGCACCGCGTCTTACTACCCATTCGGGTTATACACACGCTAATGTGTAATAGTAGGGTGATTGTGAGATGAAATGGAGGATCTACAGCTTAACGTGGAATCCGAACCACGGTGGAGGCCTGGCATTCCACACATTCACAAGTTGGTATTAATACACGTCATGTCAGGGGTGAAGGAAGGGTTTGGTAATCAGATAAATCTGTGCCGGGACCAAGGATTGAACCCCGGACCCCAGCACATAAGTCTGACACCTTACCGCTAGACCACCAGTTAAATGAAAATGAAGCAAAATTCAAACTTAGCGAAGTTCTTTCCCTCAGCCACACCGTGAACAAAACTGGATCCCCTCGAGTGAAGATAGAATCACCACCACGTTACCTTTGGTGTGTCTTGGACACACCCGAATTTGCATTTATCCCGCTCCATAAAGGCTGTATACATGTAAAAATTGTGGATAGAGAATACTTTGGACCAACCCCAAAGCATCCAAATAGTCTAAAATAGAGCCCTGAGGTGTCCCTAAATATGGAATATCACAGGAATATGTCCCCAAACAAAAACCGACCAAACATTCATTGTTTTCTCGTTATCTTTGACTGAATTTATTGGCTCATAGTTCTTTATTGCTTTTATATTTTGCGTTGGACCAGGATAATCATTTAATGCTCTTTTGAATTCCTCTTGAATCCCTTCTTCGGATTGTTAAGATAAAGGGCCAAATTGAGGCTGTTATTTTTCCTCCCACCCATCAATCAAACGTCGCAGCAAGGAAATAATGTTATATTGGGAGTTTTTAAGTCTCTGAATAAACGAATAAAATGGGCAGTTTGTTTTATCTTTTAAGTGGATGTTTCACTGTGTTTAAATAGGTCCTATGTTGTTTTTTAAGGAAAAGATGATTATTATAGCTTATGTTTCGAGATCACGGGGCTAGGCTAGCCAATTACAGGTATAGGGGTCCCTGTGTATTTATTGTATGTGTCTTTATTGATTTATTATTAATTTATAGTATTATTCTTGTATTACTAGGGTTGCTGTTTCTGACAGGTGTGATTTAAAATTTCTCTTGAGGTTTGTCCCCTGTTGTTTTGGTCTATATTTAGAATAAGATAGATGGGGCCAATGATCTAGATCTGGACTATTTTACCTTATCTTACCTCTGTTCTCCTAGATTGTGGAGGAATTCATTTTTGAGGTGGAGACAACATTAAAGTGAAATAAATTATCCCCGGATAATATGTGAGAATGTTAATATTAAAAAGCAGAGGGGGGGCCTACAGTTTAACATGGGCTCCGAACCACGGTGGGGGCCTGGCATTCCACACATTTACAAAGCCTGACAGCAAACAATTTGTCAGAGGTGAAGGAAGGGTTTGGTAATCAGATAAATCCTTGCCTGAACCGGGATTTGAACCCTGGACCCTTAAAACAGAAGTCTGACACCATACCCCTAGACCATCAGGTCTCCTATTATTTAGAATAATATAATTAATAAAACACAGTGTCAAGTTAGAATTGAAATTAAATGTACCTACATTTGTGGTAAGGTAGAAAGTGGGAATCTATTTAGAGGATAAAAGAATCTCAGTGTACTCGGTGGATTTCCAATCCCACACTTTCACGTCACCAGTATTATTATTATTATTATTATTATTATTATTATTATTATTATTATCATTATTATCATTATTATTACTAGCACCACGTCTTACTATCCGTTCGGATTATACGCACTTACGCTAATGTGTAATGGTATGGGTGATTGTGAGATGAAATGGAGGACCTACAGTTTAACGTGTGATCCGAACCACGGTGGAGGCCTGGCATTCCACACATTCACAACCGTCACCAGTAAAACAAAGCAGATGAACTTGATGCTTGGTCCGTTTTCGATTTTGTTGTTTTAGTAAAACGTAGGTTAAACGTATGACTTAAACAAGATTTAACCTTATTTAAAGACAGACAACTTGGCTCAGTTGCTGTAGCATGTCTAACAACTGAGCTCAGGGTCCCTGGTTCTGATACCTGGTTCAAGCGAATAATTTATCATTTGTGAAATGTGGGGTTTCCTTTTCACAGTGATAAATGAAGGGCTTGGTTCTGTGGTCTGCTATAGTTTTAAGTCGGTTTGTAAGTCATGTGCTGGTATTTTCAGTCGGTTCAGAAAGTACACGTCAAATACTTCAAATAAAATAATACAAACCAACTTTGCTTAAAGAAATAATGTTGATTACATGTAAACATTGAGGTAACATTTTCTTCCATTCATTCTTCATAACGACGCTAATATAAACCTGAGCCTCGTAACCGCTGGTGTTAAACTTAGAGAGAACCGTTACCCCAATTAAGGGACCCCAAGGCTTAGCCCCTATCCTTACCCCTGTCCTCCCCATTAACCCCATCATCAACAACCTTCCCTTAATTAGCACCCCCTCTTCATGTCCTACTTTATTATTCATAGAGCTTGAGATGAGGTGGAGTCCACTCGGAAAACATGTGGAGAATGAAACAATTATCCGAAGATTACGTCAAGGCTTCAATGGCCTAGATAGGCCTTAATTATTTCCCTCCTTAAGTACAGTCTCGCTATAGCACTGACAGAACAAACGCCTGTGATCAAGGGGTAGTTTTACCCGTTAAAAGATGGCAGTTCTTTTTATACAAAGCTGAAGATAGTCTTTAAGTTGGGGTGGTATAAATTGCGAATTAAGGTCAGTAATTTTTCAGTTTTTATAGCAAAAATAAATGTTTGGACAAATATAATCAAATACCACTCCAGCACATACATTGAGTTTAATTTTCTTTCCATGGCGATATCAACGTTCTTGAATATATGTCAAGTGTGTCTTAGAATTTAATGAGAACTATTTATCTTAATTTGAAAAGTTTGTCATCTAATGCCGCTATGTTCATGACAGATATTCAACAACTTTTGATATCACCATGTGAAGAAAATTAAAATCTAGGTTTCTACTGGAGCAATATTTATTTATTTGACCAAAAAATAATTTGTTGCGATAAAAATTGCAAAAACACTGATTTACTCTCACCTCCTTTTCCATACACCCTTTAAGGGAGGCTAGTTGAAGATAGCCTTTATGATTTAAAATGGTCGAAATCAGTGGTTCCCAAAATATGGGCAGTGATTTGATTTTTGGTGGGGGTCACAAAAAGCTTTTTTTTAAATGTGAAAATGTTGTAATTATTTGAAAATAGAAAATTATGAAAAAAGACAAAGCGAATAAATTTATATGATAAAAACTGTATTAAAAATAACAAAAAATACATCTTAACCCCTCCCCCTCTATCTTTTCCTTTGTCCGTTAAAGCTAGATGGCTCGCAAAAATTTGTTGTTTTAAAAATTGGGTCTTAGTTCTAAAAAAGGGTTTGGAAGCACTAATATTAATAATAGTTACGTGTCTATGATTTTGTTTAGAATCTACGCGAAATTCTTTCATAAAAACTGTGCTTAAAAAGCTATTTGAGTGATTATTTATATTATTATTATTACGTTGGGCCTTCAAATGTGTAGTGCTAATAGGCTTTGTTTTTTAGTACCACGTAATACTACTCGTCCGTATTTAATTATAGTGATGGAGTAAGGAATAAGGAAGGTAAAATTAAGAGAAAACGCATTCGCATTTTCTCGAAAGAAGAATGAGAAACCATTTAGGAAAATACACCCTCAGTGTATCCAGTAAAGATTAGAACTCTGAACTTCTCATCACAGGTTAAAATAGACTAGACTAGCTTGACGTTTAGTCCGTGCGCCCACCGATGCAATTAAAAGGACCTACTGTTTAATCAAATAGTTGAATTTTCTTGTTTATAATAACACACTCAAATTTGAACTATTCTAATCGAAACAAAAATAAAAATTGAAGTCTTTATATAAAATAAAGCACAGATAGTGGTAATTACTATCGCAAAATTAGTTCCAAGATTCGAAATCCGGATGAAACTGATACTAAGCTGATAGATTTCGCTCTGGTTTGTTCCCACTTAAATGCCACTTAAAGACTTTTGAGTAGATTTTCTTGTGTATTTGCAAGTTAGTAGATACATTTGCAATCCAACCTTCGAACCCTCAACAGCACAACTACAACGAGTAGCCATTACAGATCGCTTACTTCACAATAAATACAAAACACCGTGTTAGATATTTATTTACTTACTGGTAAACTTAAAGACTGGTTCACATGACATAATTTATTGTACAAGACATTGTAGGTACAGGTTTGTGCCATCTGAACACCCAAGATTGCATACAAAATATGCTTTGCACAGAACATTTTATGCAATATATTATAACTTTTGTCTTACGCAAGCAATTTTTATTGTACAGCTTTTGAGCTGTAAGCTAGTAGACTCCGTCTGTCAGACACTTACTTATTTCACGTCTGACTGAATGTAAAATTATTAACTAAAAATACTTGATGAAAACATTTTTTAAAATTTTCGTTATTTGAGGTATTTAATATGCACTTTCTGAACCGACTCATTATATCAGCACACGAGAATGTACATGAGCGAGAGATAAAGAACCTACCAATTTTTACGGGAAAGGTATTTTCGCATACCTTCCAGGGATCTTTTACATACCACAATCGACGCGGGATTGACGGCTTTACTTACCCTCCGAAGGAAGTTGTGCTACGTATTTTTATCGCTTAAGAAAAATCCGTCGACCCTAACTGTGTTTGAACCCACGAAAATTGTGTCCTGAGGCAAGCATTTCACCCCAAGACCACAGAGGCCGACGATAAAATCTAAAATAAATTATTATTGTAGGAGGTTAAACCACAAATATAGAAGTGTTCAACTGTTTAAAAATAAAAGAATATACTATTTGAAAATAATCCTTTACTCATATTGAAATTCTTTCGGGATGATTAGGGAAGTAATTACAGTAAATACTATTTAAAATATCTATTAGATGATTACTTAACATTAAAAAGGAGAAAAAGGTTGTTATATTTTTCAAATATTTTATACAATCGCATGTGACGTGGGACATCACTTTGGTAAAACATGTGCGCAATCAACGTGGCAGACATCTTATAACTCACTTCGGTGACAACATGGTCTAAGTCATCACTTTCGCAGTAGACTAGACCGCCGATGACGGGGAAATATTGTTTCAAATCCCGGTCGGGTGTACTAAGTTTTTTCCTAAACCGGTTTCCGTTCTCCACCACGCAAATGTGGGTACACGTTCTTTAACTCCACCCTTACTCATCCCTACCACATAGAGTAATTAGTATGATTCTTACTGCCCAAATGGCTAGTAATATACTACGGTGCTAAAAAAAAAGGTGCTATTTCTTGAACAACATTTTGTACAAGAAATTGTGTCGTGTGTACCGGGATTTGCATGGATTCATTTTAAAATGAAATCGTGCTTTTACAATCTTGAGGATTCGGCGAAATGATTGTATTCGAGGCCTACCAGAGCTATTGGGCATATCTTCACATTTTCATTTCTAAATGGAATAGTTCGTGGAACGAACTAGAGGTGTGGCTGCGATGAAAGGAATGTAATTGCTTGGCAGGGACCCAGGTACTGTACATAACAATGGAGGGGACATATCACAGCAGAATTACATACACGAGGGCACGATCAATTACTCGTACAACTATCAATAAAAATATATTTAAGTCGTGTAGCAAATATAAGAGTCCAATGTTCATAGGAAAAAACTTTGTGTAACATAACATTTTTTACTAAATCTACATTCACGTATTCATACGTCAAGTACTGTGATTTACAGCTATCAATTTTGATACATATTTTGTCAACACCTATAAAATTAAAGTAAAACTATAATAAAATTCAACGCAAAACTATGTGGTTGTATTTTCTAAATGGGCCTTGCTATAAAAATTGGACTATATATATATATACATTTTATGGAAAGTATATTAGAACATCTTTACCCCAGCCTTAGGGATTAAAGTCAGGTATACTATCTGTGTAGCTATTTCAATCCCCAGCATGAAATTGACTAAAACAAAACTTTGACCATGATCAAATATAATTATAGCCTCATTACAAGTTGATAGATTAAGACTATTGGAAAACTAGCAGTTTAACTCTAGGAAAAATAAAACTTTTCCTAATAAATTATTATTATTATTATTATTATTATTATTATTATTATTATTGATGGATCTAATAACTTTTAATTCAAGACTTAAAAACCTACCAAATTAGAATTTCAAATATAGTAACATATCAATTTAGTTAATTTGTTCTAAAAGTATTCAAACATTATTTCAAATTTGCTTTAAGTAAGAACATATAATCGCATCGATGAGCACGCAGACTAAACGTAAAGCTCGTCTAGTTTGATTTTAAGATGTGGGTTGGTTTGGGGCTAGAATCCCGTCTGGTTGTACCAAGTTTGACCTAGATATGGGGAAATTTATTACTATTATTTAATTATACATAAAGATAAAATTTAATTAACTAGGTAAACCTAGAAACCAACCAAAACGTTTGGCATGAGCTAATATTATTGTTGTTGTTGTTATTATTATTATTATTATTATTATTATTAGCACCGCATCTTACTACCCGTTCGAGTTATACGCACTTACGCTAGTGTGTAATGGTAGGGTGAGTGTGAGATGAAGTGGAGGACCTACAGTTTAGCGTGGGATCCGAACCACGGTGGAGGCTCTGGCATTCCCCACATTCACAAGTTGTGATTAATACACGTCTTGTCAGAGGTGAAGGAAGGGTTTGGCAATCTGATAAATCTGTGCTGAAATTGAACTAATAGTGTTTAGCGAGAATTAATTCGTGTTAGTGCATAAACAAGATATAATATGTGTTACTCTCACAATAGACTGGACTGCTGGTGACGGAGAGATCGGGGTTTCAGATCCCGGTCGGATGTAATTAGGGTCATTTTACCCTAAATATATTTTTCTACTCTTTCTCTCCACGCAAACGCGGGTACAATTGCTCTAAATTAAAACTTCCACATCCCTAACACATTAGCGTAATCATTACATATTCGTATAGCTCGAACCCGGTAGTGATCTATGGTGACAAAAAAAAAATATCATATTTTTAGCGTCTTCTCTCTCTCTCTCTTTCTTGACCTGCCCTTACTCTCCTCTGCTTGTACCTCCTTTACCGCGGCCCTTCACAGTTCTAATCAAATTTCGGAAGTAGTTTGTGTAATGAGAAGTGAATTGGGGTGTGTTGTAATTTACGGACGGCGGCCATTATGTTTACCTTGTTAAGTAGCCAATGCCTGTGATTAGGACGAGAGAGGGGAAAAAAAACCAACAACAGCAAACACAGCTCCTTTGATCATCGTCATCATCTCAGTCACCCATTACTGCATTACACACTTCCTGTGCACCCAATGTGGTTAACTGATAAGCGAGGGTTAAAAACTTGACAACACCATTTAGGGAGAAATATATTTTCTTTAGCACCGCGTCTTACTACCCGTTTGGGTTATATGCATATGTACCGATTAAGATTATGGGACCCGCCTCGGTGACGTAGTTGGCTAACGCGCTAGTCGTGTTAGGTTCGATTGCTGAGGACGGGGAGATCGAGGTTCGAATCTCGGTCGGGTGAACCGAAGGTGGTTTTTCCAAAATGGTTTTCCACTTTCCTTCCACACAAATGCGGGTTCACTTCCTCTAATTCAACCTTCCCAATTTTTAATTCATTAGCGTAATTAGTACTTAAAGTGTATAACCCGAACGGGTAGTAAGACGTGGTGCTAAATAATAATAATAATAATAAAATAAATATTATGTGCTAGGAATTGGAAAGGCTGTATTAGGAGGAAATGTACCGGTATTTGCTTGGAAATGGAGTGTGAAACCATGTAGGGAGAAAAAACCCTTCGGTACACCCTACCGGGATTCAAACCCTAACCTTCCAATTATCATCAATCCCAATATTTTAAGAGAGTGATGCCTTATATCAATGAGACTCGTGAACTGGGTGCTAGAGAAGCAACTAGATCTTATTTCACGTATTCATACGTCAAGTCATGTGATCTGCAGCTGTCACTTTTGATTAGATGTTAAATAACAATACTAACAATAATGATATAATGAAATACTATCAATGTTAACAACAATAACATATGTTTGTATTTCTTAAAAGGTTTTTATTATGAAGATATTTGACTATATCTGGCTATTTGAGTGGTACACTCCACTTACCCTGAAAGGTATACATTACGGATTACACTATTATAATACACCATAGTGGAAACATGCGAGGTAAGCTTGTTGTAACTTTTTAGGATAAAATGAGTGTACCTAATGGTGTGTTTTTTTATATTCGTGTTATTGAACACTGTCAATAAATTAGATAATTTTTAAAATGTGACCGCTTTGTAAACAGAATTGCATGTAGGCTGTAGCTAAGAAAAAATCAGTATTAGTGAGACATACCCATTATTGGCCCTTTTGATGTGATTTTGTATTTAAAAACTTTTTTTTAGCAGTGTACATGATAGAAAATTTTTTATTCGATTCATTTAAAATTTTAAACTGCATTTAATTTATTTAATGAATCGAGGATAAAATCAGTCGTGGGCACTGGTCTTATTTCGAAAAATGTCCCCCAAAAATTAGGGAGTAAAGACTACCTAATTAATATGCTTCTTCTGTTAATGGTGAGCAAGATCGGTGGGGCATCGCGCTTTTGGCCAGGGACTTGGGTTTGAATCTCGACGTGGTCGGATTTGTAATCTTCACGCTGTTGCTAGGGCATTTGGAATGATTAAAATTTCACTGTGAGACCATATGGTCCCAGGCTTAATAATATCTTCTCGTGATTTCAAACTGCCCCCTCCCCCTAAAATAAAGAAATTACTAAACAAAGATTATGCTAAGTATCCCTCGTAAACTTTCTAAACATCACATCATCACGTGACCCACACAATAGCCTAATCTAGAACTGCAACATCTTGCACTCAAAACACATAACCCTGGCAGGTATTTTAAAAGACTGATACATACAACAATCCACTAGAATATCCTCAAATATTTTAGGCACCAAAAGGAATCAAACCAGGATATTCAAGGTACGATGACAACATACCAACCTACTCGGTATCGGGTACAGGAAATGTGCAACAGCTCAACAGAATGTAGGGTAATATAAATATTTAAAGATAATCTAAAGTCTAAATTATCTCCTACATCACGACATTTTGATATTGCTCACGAATTTTCTTATAAATTCCATTTACATTTATTAGGTTATTAAGAAATATAATAAAATTGTTGTAAAGCTAACTAGGATTTATTGATACTAAAAATATCTACTCCTGCTATAATTTATTGATACATAAAACATTTTAAAAATATATTTGAATTTTATGTAAGTTTTATCAAAGCTATCCAACTTAGAAACATAATTTTTGAAGGTGTCATACAAACTCGCGTTTGACGATGATTAAGAAATACTTCTTAAAGAATATATTTCCACCCCTCCCCTCTTTATATCCCCAAAATATACAATGGATACTGTTTAGCATCAAAACCCATTTATTTAATAATTATTTTTATTAAGACATCTTACTACCCGTCCACTTTATCAGCATTTTATCACACTACTTGGACAAAAATGAGGATGGTAGAGTGTAATAAGAAATGTAGCCACATTTGCGAAGAGGAAGTGTTTAAAATAATTTATTAAAAACTGCCCCAAGTACGCTCGACTGTAATTTGAACCCAGATCTTCGCTTTCCCTGTTAAATCTTAATAAATGAGCTTGACGTTAAATCCACATGTCCACCGATATAATTATACTAATATTTAAATGAACAAGTTGGTTAAACTGATAGCATACCTACTTATGAAGCAGGAAGTTGGGATCCAATCAATGCACTGAGAATGTACTCTTCTACATATGGTTTTCCCACACCTCCTTTCAGGCAATACTAGCGCAGTTCCTCTCACCTTTATCTATATCACTACTAAAACCGTTATAAGCTCTGAAATTCCAAATCTATATCCAAAGCTAGCCAATATTTGTGTTCGATGTAACTTAATTCAAAATTCTAGCATGTAAGTCAAATTTTGAATTACTTAATTTTATAGGGTGTTGATTTCCAACATTTTTCAACTCGTTCCATATTGAACAAGCTGCCACAATTATCAAGGGATATTATCAGCTTTTTAAGAAAAGATTTTATGATTAAATAAACTAATATTAAAATTGTATTTAAATTTTTAATAGTTAAAGTTATAATACATTTTGTTATTTAAAAAATAATTTCTATTGTGGGTTTAAAAATAATTTATTTTTGGCCCTAAAATATTTGTTCTCACTTAGTTTTTTTTATCCTACCCCTAAACTATCATGGATGCGGCACACTGGTTAAAAAACGCTGTTCTGGGTTAAAGAGCATTGATCAGCTATTAAAATATAACCAACCATTTAAACTTAACATCTGAGGTACTTAATCCATGTAGTTTTATTATTTAATTTGAACAGATCAATTTGAGAATCTTATAATATGAATAACGTGTTAATATTTCGAAAGATATTTTAATAACATTAGTTATTTTAAAGGACAAGCTTATATACATAATTCAACCCAATATCCGATTTGGAACATTGAAGTTATAAAATATTTTTTTAGGAGTCGATCATAAAAATTCCTAAAGGTTATTTTCTATTCGGAATCGGTTCGAGTTGGTAAACAATTATTCGGATAAGGATTATTATTATTATTAGCACCACGTCTTACTAACCGTTCGGGTTTAACGCACATAAGATAATGTGTAATGATATGGTTATTGTGAGATGAAATGGAGGACCTGTAGTTTAACGTGGAATCCGAACCACGGTGGAGGCCTGGCATTCCCCACATTCTACAAGATGTCTTGTCAGAGGTGAAGGAAGGGTTTGGTAATCAGATAAATCTGTGCCGGGACCGAGGATTGAACCCCGGACCTTCAGTACAGAACTTTACCTTACCCCTAGACCACCAGGTCACTCGGATTAAGTATTGAAAAATCTTGAATTTATGCGGACTTAATGTTAAAATATGACGTTTGATAACTTTGTCTCATAGAAAACATTCGTCCGCGATTAATCATATTTTTGTATCGTTTAAAAAAAAAATTGCCCCCCCAATCCAAAGGGGAGTCCGAGGACCCTCTCCAGTAAAATGTAAGAAATGTGGATTCATCCAAAAGCTATTTGGAGTGGTCTTCGCTTGGCAAATAGTTGAAATTAATTGGCCACCAGACTAAAAAAAAGTACATTAAATCCATTCAAAACATCTTCAATGATTGAATTTATAGTTCAACTTGATGTATTTTAAGTTTTTATTAAAATTATTTGTGTCTTGGGGTGGCGGGATGGAGGGCAACTGCCCCATTTGCCCTCCTCCTGGATGCGCCAGTGTTGTCTAGTAGAACAGATGGAAAACAACCCTCTAAGGGGTGAGCTACCCAGGTAGTCCTACAAACTGTACTAACCACAAACTAACCGCGTTAAGGGAGATAATTACTTCTATAGTGAATAAATACCATGTATATTTTATGTAAACAATGGAAAGGCTTTTTTTAAATAAAAAAACATTATATATTCCCCGTGAAGCAGATGACTATCGCCACTTCCTGCCCTGCCCTAACAATTCAACCCCTCACATTTCCCCCCTTCACGCCAGTCATCCGTAAAAATATGGCGTCACGGCGCAAGGCTTTGATGAGGGGGTGGGACAAGCTCCCTAGGTCAGGGTTTTTAGTGTTAGGTGCTCCTCGTCTTTATACTCAGCCTAACCGGCCTCGTAATATAGTGGTCTGTACACCTAGCTCAGAACCTAGGGGTCCCGGGTTCGATTCTCGACTTGTGTCATGGGTAATTTTCCCGAAAGGGGAATTATTCCATTGATCACCAGGGTCTGGTTAGTTAGGCTTAAGTTAGGTTTAATATAACTCTGGGCTCCACACCTGCTTAATCACTATCAACATCATCTCAGCTCAAAGGATGTACTGTCAGTACATTCGGACGTACCCTGGCAACGGTACGTTAGTACTGGCTAGTCTTTCCACCAACTGGACTACGAGTGATGTAACCCAGACATGCTAACTACCATATTTACACTTTTAGGGTAGACATGAGAGAGGTGAGAATTACTGTATATGTACCTACACTTACGTGGAGGTTAACAAAGAAAACATTTAGGGGAATAAACTTAGCAACAACCCAGCCGGGATTCGATCCCCAACTAGACTAAACTCACGCCTTTAGTACGTGATTACCAGTGCGCGTATGAATACCTATTGATAGACCCACGTATCTGATCTCCACATATTTTTACTTTATCATATGGAGAAACTATTAGCATAAACGTTTTTATTCTCAAAATTATTATGAATGTTTATGTTTATATACCCCCAAACTCAAAAAGTGGGTCTTTAAATTCTGTTTGTCCCTGGGGCTAGAGCCAAAATTGATGGATTTCCTTTAAATTTGATATTTATATGTTATAATTAGGGCTTGGATGTCGATAGCCTGTCATATTATTTTTGGTACATCACAGAGAATGATTATGTATACATACATTTTGTTCTTGTTTCCCCCTGCACCCCGGCTGTGGAAATATTTTCATAGGTATTTTTCTTGTCATTTTGCATTTTTAGGCCATAAGTTATTTGCATTAGACACATCCTTAGGAGGAACTGTCTTCTGCACGACGTCATAGAAGGCGAGGTTGAAGGAAACAGGAGATTAGAAAGAAAGAGGTTTCAAATATTGGATGACTTGAAGGAAAGAAGAAAATTCTGGAAGCTGAAGGAGGAGGCAGAACACAGGACATATTGGTGGTCTGATTACTGGTGAGACCTGCAACTAAGCTGGAGAGGGTTGCTTTGTGTTGGGAGGGGCTAGCTATTACTTATGAACCAGATATTTGTAAATAAATATTATAGTTAGCAGAATGCAAGAGCTTATTTGTTAAAGGATTTTCATTTCATGTATATTTTTAGTTTCCATTTGTAAGGTTCATGTTTTATTTAGTCATGTACATAAGCTACGAGTTTTGTATTACATTTCCAGCTATTTTTTTAAAATTTGAAGTAAGTTTTATAATGTTTTGGTTATCAAAGTCCAGACCCTGATTATATGCTAGTACCTCGTTTAATTTTTAAATTTATATTGATCTTAGCTTTCAAATTAGGATTGGTTTACCGATGAGCTATTTTATAGTATTTGACATTTCTTGAGAAACTAAATTGACCCACTTTGTTTGCCGCGTCGTCTAACGTGCTACCCTGACAGTAGACTAGACTGCTGGTGACGGGAAGTTCAAGGTTTGAATCTCAGTCGGGTGTACTGAGGGTGGTTTTTACAAAAAATGGATTTCCACTTTCCCTCCACGTAAATGTGGCACATTTACTATAAAATATATAACCTTCCTCATCCCTAAAACCATTGGAGTAATTATTACGTAAATGTATAGACCAAACGGGTAGTATGATGTGGTGCAAAAAACAACTGATTGAACTGTTTAATTTAACACACACATATATATATATATATGAAGTGTTAATTCTGTTGGTTTTTCTCAGGTAAACTTCTTTAAGGGTAGGTACTAAAAACCTCTTTCTGAACCTTTTCGTCACAAGCTATAATATACTATATAAAAAAGTCTGTACGATTGTGTGGTCCCATTTTTTTATTTTTAATAATCATACAAAAGATGTTAGAGCACCAAAACATCATTGAAATTATTTAAAAAAATTAATATTAATTACTAATTGAAAGGGAAATTTGACCATATAATATGCATGTGGTACCTTTAAAAGAATGGTTCATGTCTATTTTCAAATATATCTGAGCCCACAATTTCAAGATTCATTTCTTAATCAATTCTATATTCTGTTAGTCAACAAGGTGACCTGGCGGTCTAGGGGTAAGGCGTCAGACTTCTATGCTGGCGGCCGGGGTTCAATCCTCGGTCCCGGCACAGATTTATCTGATTACCAAACCCTTCCTTCACCTCTGACAAGACATCTTGTGAATGTGGGGAATCCCAGGCCTCCACCGTGGTTCGGAGTCCACGTTAAACTGTAGGTCCTTCATTTCATCTCACAATCACCCTACCATTAGACATTAGCGTAAGTGCGTATAACCCGAACGGGTAGTAAGACGCGGTGCTAATAATAATAATAATAATAATGTTAGTCAACACGCATTAGGCATATTACTTACATGCAAATTGTGGTATCTCTCAAAACTTATTATGATTAAAATATGCTTCTTTGATCATTTGAGTTATGCATTAAGTTGTGTTAAGTTTAGGTCAGACACCTTAGCTCAGTTAGTGGCGTGTCTGCCTATGGAGCTAAAAGTCCCGGATTCGATTCAAGGTCTGGCTAAAGGATGTATCATTCTTGAAATGTGGGGTTTCTCTTTCACAGTAATGAAATAACGGCAGTAGGGCTGGGTGTTGTGTCCTTTCTATATATTTTAAGTCAGTTACTAAGTCTTATGCTGATATAATCAGTCAGTTCAGAAAGTACAAGTTAAACACATCAAATTAAAATAATCTTAGTAATAGGATGAGTTTTTTTCTTCTCCCCCTACCTTTTTTTTCCGACGCGCCCTCTTTCCCCTTAAGAGCCCCAGCATCCCTCTCACTCAGTGCGGTCCGTACGGTTGATCTCTCGGCTTCATTTGTTACACAAGTCCGGCCGATTACCCGCTCTAATTGTCTTGAAGGTGTTACAGCAAAGCGAGAAGGGGACGAGAGAGACAGAAGAGGCTAATCGAAGATTCGGACGAGACCGGATTGCCAACAAGGCCTCTCTCATCTAGACCTCCAGCCTTACCTTCTTCTTTCCACCTTCCTCCTCCCCCTTATTCTCTCTCTGATCAAACACTCTCTCTTACCCTTCCTCTACACCCTTAACACCATACGACAATCTGATAATGGGAGACCGTGAGGTGAATCTTAAAAAAAAAACTAAATGGGAAGAAAACTTCTGGACCTTCTAAGCGATTCTTTCAGTCATTTCCTTTACGTTACACAAAAGTCCCTTTTGTCTTTTTCTTTAGATGGGGTTAATTTCTTTGTTCGTGCGTGTGTGTGTTTTTCACCCCCCTTACACTCGTGTTGGAGACAGAAGAGGATTAACTGGACCTAGAAATATATTTTTATTATTTGTCGTCGTAGAAAGTCTTGTGACTGAAGGTGCTAATTAGATTAAGAAGATGTCTGGTTCTTTCCGAGAGAGAGAGAGAGAGAGAGAGAGAGAGAGAAAGAGGCACGTGTTTTGTTGATAAGGGCTGAGCTCCAACTAAAGCTCATAGCTACAAAAACATCAACAAAGACCAAGAACTTCATCTTTTTTCTTCACAGTCTTTTCCGTATTTCTGAATAAATTATCAACGAAAGTTAAAAGAACACAATTAAATCAAAGTTAGTAAAAAAAGTTACAAAAAGAGATGGATAGATTGATATCGTACTTGGATAAATAAATGAGTATTCACATTTCGTTTTAATAACAGCCAAAAGAAATGTAATTTCACTACCATTTTGTTGCTGCTTGTCAATTCCTAAAGGTTTTAG
The DNA here is from genome assembly GCA_902151425.1 of Timema shepardi. Lineage (NCBI taxonomy): Eukaryota > Metazoa > Arthropoda > Insecta > Phasmatodea > Timematidae > Timema > Timema shepardi. The sequence goes on along the minus strand of CABFVX010000618.1, from coordinate 146,601 downwards.
ATTACGATCGGAGATGAATGAGCCAAACACACAATGACACGTGAGTTATCTTTTTTCTTTCTGTTACGTCATATCCTCACCTCTTCCTTTCTTTCTCCGACTATATCCTTCCTCTATATCTGTCTCTGTTTTTGTATCCTTAAGGTCATTTGACCATCAACCTTTTATTTCACAATTTTAACGAGCGTATAAATTATAAGCTATAAATAGTTATTCATTGGTTTCAAACTATTACAGTTTACGAGCTATAAAGGGTAAATCTTGTTATTTTATGCTTTTCATGTAGACCCTACCATTGTTAAGGTGAAGTAATTAATGCATGGGGCTAAAATTTAGTATAACTACACATGAATATGAAGTGTACACAATAAAATATTATTAATATTTTAAATATTTCATTTTGTACACCTCATATTCATGTCTAGTAAAACTAAGTTTCAGCCTCGTACACTAATTACTTCACCTTAACAATGGTACGCAAAAAGCATAAAATAGTGTGGCCCTTTACAGTCCATGAACTGTAATGATTTTTAATCATCAAATAAATATGTATATCTTATAATTTCACGCTTGTTAAAATCATACCATAATATTTTGATGGTCAAATGACCTCAAGAGCCCGTCTCATCCCATGGATGACGCCTGGTTTGGAAATACAGCTCTAACTAGACGTTGCATTGTGGGGATTTTTTCGGTATATAACTTTAGAAACAGTGAAATTTAACCAGTGAAACAGTTAGTAGTCTAATATAACAGGCCCGGGAGTGGAAAGTGTGTCCAGTGTGTGGGTCAGCATGTCTAATATGTGGGCCAGCGTGTCCAGTATGTAGGTCAGCGTGTACAGTGTGTGAACCAGCGTGTCTAGTGTATGAGCCAGCGGTCTAATGAGTGGGCCAACGTGTACAGTGTGTGAGCCAGCGTTTCTAGTGTGTAGTCCAGCGTGTCTAGTGTATGAGCCAGCGGTCTAATGAGTGGGCCGACGTGTACAGTGTGTGAGCCAGCGTTTCTAGTGTGTAGTCCAGCGTGTCTAGTGTGTAGTCCCTAGTGTGTGTGGGACAGCGTGTACAGTGTGTAGTCCAGCGTTTCTAGTGTGTAGTCCAGCGTGTCTAGTGTGTAGTCCCTAGTGTGTGTAGTCCAGCGTGTCTAGTGTGTGAACCAGCGGTCTAGTGAGTGGGCCAACGTGTACAGTGTGTAGTCCAGCGTGTCTAGTGTGTGAACCAGCGGTCTAGTGAGTGGGCCAACGTGTACAGTGTGTCGGCTTGTCTAGTGAGTGAATCAGCGAGTCCAGCCTTGATGTAACGCGAGCTAGCGGATTCCACGTTAAACTGTAGGTCCTCCATTTCATCTCACAATCACCCTACCATTACACATTAGCGTAAGTGCGTATAACCCGAACGGGTAGTAAGACGTGGTGCTAATAATAATAGTAATAGCACTGAGTTTTTGTATAGATACTGTATTTTCAAAAATTCATATAAATCGATAATTCGGACTTGGTCAATTCCCCGATTAGTTAGAATTATCGATGCTCTATTGCACCTCCAATAAATAAATATATGTAAATATGGAACCACTTCTCCCACCCCCACCATTCTACACCCTTGTACTTATGCGTATAGCCCGAACGGGTAGTAAGACGCGGGGATGAAAAAATACCCAACTTCCTTGAAGTGAATTTGTCCCTCTTTGAGAATGTCTACGGGTGTTTGGAATAACTCTGAAGAAGACCATCTACCGCGCTTAAACACTCCCCCTTCCCGCCCCCCCTCCCTTTTCCGAGTTCCTCACGTGTATCGCGGCAAGTGTCTAGAGATGTATGGACCAGGACCAGCTGAAAGTGTGGAGATGAGATTCAGCTGCGAGATGATCAATTAAAGGGTGAGATAGGTTCCCCCTCTTTCCCTCTATGCTCGCCCCCTTGGGGTACGAGATGTAGGATCCCCGGGTTGAGGAGAGAAAGATGAGAACTCGAATCTGCTCTCTGCACCGGAGGGCCCCACCGGCGCGGCGTTCACAACACGGGGTGTGTTGAGAGGGTCAAGAGCTTCGAGGACTTGGATAAAACCAACTAAGTTGGAGTTGTCATTCACACGGACTGTACTTATTTTTCACTCCATTATTATTTTTATCACCGCGTCTTACCACCTGTTCAGGTTACACGTATGTATGATAATTACTCTAGTGGGGTAAGGATGAGGAAGGAGACAATTCAGAGGTAATCCTCTCACATTCGCGTGGATGGAAATTGGAAAACCATTCAGAGCAAAACGTCCTCAGTAGACCCAACCGGAATTTGAAACCCAAACTCCCCACCATCAACAGTCCAGTCCAACACGTGACGCCTTAGATCATTCGGCCATTGAAGTGAGTTAAATCCATTAAATTACACTAATACACACTTCGGTGGTAGAATAGATTAAGGCGTAACTCTCGCAATAGACTATAATTGCCTAGTATTGGGAGATTAGGGTTATAATCTCATTCGGGTGTACTGAGGGTGGTTTTACCTAAATGGCGTACCACTCCCCCACCAGGAAAATGTCAGTACACTTTCTCTAATGATTTTTAAAACATTAGCGTGATTTGTTCATTCGCGTGTATCCCAAACAGTACCGTGATGACAAAAAACAATCAAAAGAGAATGTAGAATTTAAAGGAAAATGTACCCAAATTTTCGTAGAGGGAAAATAGGGAGGGTGAGAAGCCATTTGAAAAAAAAAACACCTTTCGTACACACGGCCAGGATTCTAACGACGACCTCCCAGTCACCGGTAAACAAGGTTCGATTAGTTTGACGTTTCATCCGCGCGTCCACTGGTGTTCGTACAAGCTAACGTATGTTCTGTTCACCAGAGAATGAATATATCTAACATACGAGGGCAATTTATGAGAATATCAAATAATAATAATAATATTTAGCGCCGCGTCTTACTACCCGTTCGGGGTATACGCTTTTAAGTACTATTTACGCTAATGGATTAGGAATTGGGAAGGTTGAATTAGAGGAAGTGAACCCGCATTTGCGTGGAGGGAGAGTGGAAAACCATTTAGGAAAAACCACCCCCAGTTCACCCGACCGAGATTCGAACCTCGATCTCCCCGTCCTCAGCAGTCGAGCTCAACACGACAAGCGCGTTAGCCAACTACGCCTCCGAGGCGGGTAGAATATCAAATAGTGCCAGTGCCTGCTCCGGTGGCTACGTGGTATAGAGCGCCAGGCTCGCAATAAACTAAATTTCTTGTGACAGGGAAATTGCTGTTCACAAAAAAAAAAGCACAAAGCTTCCCAACATGCGTTTTAAATACAAAACTATTATCAGGTCACGGATAGGGTGACAGACATACTCTGGTTACCAGTATCCCGTTATATATATATATATATATATATATATATCTACCTTTTTGTATGAATTTCCAAAATGATGTTTCTCCTACTATCTAATTGTAAGTTTTGGTGTAATCTTAAAAAAAACATTTATTTTCACTTTAGTCCAAAGTGACTTTTTTCTTACTGTTAATTTTTCGGGACAGTCATTCCTAATATACCCAATAGTCATGTTTTTATATTCGTGTTATCGAACAGTGTAAATAATTTAGGTCAAATATATTAAAGTGATATATAGAGACCATTAAAGTAGCGATATATCCTAAACACAGTCGTAGCTAAAAGTTAATAAGAATGTAAAGTGATAATCACTCGTCACGTGACGTGTGCACTATCTCAATATTTTCCATCTAAACTTTTTAGAAACAGACTTGTTTTAAACCATTTTATCTAACCCATATACATTTTAAATTGAGTTAAATTATAAATAGTCTGGGGCAAATCAGTCAGGAACATAAGTCTTATAAAGAGACTGTTCCTGAAAATCGTAGGGGAATGGTTGTCTCATCCTGGTCTCTAGCTTACGACGATGATTTACGGTTCTGTAATTAAAATGCACTAACGAATTCAGAGGCTTAGATCACCTCTAAATATTCTTGAATAAATTGTCAGCAGTTTTATTTTTTACTAAATAAGATCATTAAAAAGTCTGCAAGCTCACTAGTTGAACCTTCAGGCAGGATATTTTTTAACGATCTACTTGCTAATATTAGATGCCTCTCATGAGACTAGGTACTATTTTGAGAGGAACAATTTGCCACGGACGTTTATGGCAGACCATAAATTGCATAGCAGCAAAATATACCGATATAGCTTTTAAATATAGGCACGTATTCCTTGACCCACAACAGAGGTTGTCCAAACATTCCTTGACCCATGACACAGGCTGTCCAAACATTCCTTGATCCACAACACAAGCTGTCCAAACATTCCTTGACCCATGACACAGGTTGTCCAAACATTCCTTGACGCACAACACAGAATGTCCAAACATTCTTGATACACGACACAGACTGTCCAAACATTCCTTAATCCACAACATAGACTGTCCAAACATTCCTTGACCCACAACACAGGTTGTCCAAACATTCCTTGACCCACAACACAGGTTGTCCAAACATTCCTTGATCCACAACACAGGCTGTCCAAACATTCTTTGATCCATAACACAGGCTTTCCAAACATTCCTTGACCCATGACACAGACTGTCCAAACATTCCTTGATCCACAACACAGGCTGTCCAAATATTCTTTGATCCATGAAACAGGCTGTCCAAACATTCCTTGACCCATGACACAGGCTGTCCAAACATTCCTTGATCCACAACACAGGCTGTCCAAACATTCCTTGATCCACAACACAGGCTTTACAAACATTCCTTGACCCACAACACAGGCTGTCCAAACATTCCTTGACCCACAACACAGGTTGTCCAAAAATTCCTTGACCCACAACACAGTTTGTCCAAACATTCCTTGACCCACAAACCAGGTTGTCCAAAAATTTCTTGACCCACAACACAGACTGTCCAAACATTCCTTGACCCACGACACAGGTCGTCCAAACATTCCTTGACCCACAACACAGGCTGTCCAAACATTCCTTGACCCACAACACAGGCTGTCCAAACATTCCTTGACCCACAACACAGGCTGTCCAAACATTCCTTGACCCATGACACAAGCTGTCCAAACATTCCTTGACCCACAACACAGAATGTCCAAACATTCCTCGACCCACAACAAAGGGAAAGTGGGAAACCATTAAAGAGAAAAACATCCGAGTACACCTGAATTTGATTTGAGCCTCGGTAAGTGAGAAATTGCCGCGCAGATCTTCAGCAATGTTTAGTTATTTGATGAGTTATTTCAAAATATGGTCCACGCCAAAATCAAGATGAAGGATTCCGACAGGCCTCTTTGTCCTTTACAACCAAGTAGTTCGAGTTTTATTAATATAAATTAATGTGTGAAAATGTGACCTAAACGCATTTTCAACGATTTTTTTTAAGTATATCAGTGATGCTATGAGACTAGGCTTGATGAAAAAGGGTTCTAGATATATAAATCCTCAAACAAATACAGTAAGTCTTTCGATAACTAACCGCGAGCTTTCCTCTCTACCTTGAGATAAGAAGTATTGTAATTTTCTTTCCCTTATTTCGTACTTTCTTTAGCACTGCGTCTTACTCCCTGTTTAGGTTATACGCATAGGTACAAATTACTATAATGGGTTTGGTGTGAGGAATGTTGAATTTTTAGGAAGTGTACCCGCATTTGAGTGGAGTTATAGTGGAAAACCATTTGAGGAAAAACCATCCCATGTATGGTTCGCCCGCCCGACTTGGACTCTTAACTCCTATCTCCCTGTCATCGACAGTTTAGTCTATTGTTAAAGTGACGTCTTAGACCATGTGGTCGCCAAAGCAGTCCTCTAGCTTTTTAATTGACATGGAAAAAAGTAGTCGCAGGTGAAGGACAAAACAAGTATAAGCTTAGACAGAAAATAGAGAATTAGTTTCAGAAAACGACACAGACGATTTGTATTTTAAGCTGACAGCGATTGATACTTTCTCGCTGACGGAGGCGGCCGCCTCAAGGAGTCCATATGTTTGATTTAAACAGAGCATATACATCTCAAAGACTGTCCATCGTGTTAAGCCCGTGATGGATTGAACAACCCATCTATAATGGTAATGACGATGACACGACATCATGATGACGCTGTGAGAATTACAACCGCTCATATATTACCCGGACCAGGAGAACAGAAGATGAGAGAGATAGGATTTACCTCTTGGTGCGACTGAGACAGAAGATACACACTTGTACAAATATGGGTGTGGGTTTGAGAGAGAGAGTGAGACGGGTGTGGGGGAGATGGACACAACAACCTCTCGGTGGTCGTCTTGACGTGCCAGGTTCGATACTGGGACGTAATAGGATAATAGTTAATGGTTTATTAAATTACAATAAAAAGCTGCTCCGGTGGTAGAATGCTCTAAGGCGTTACACTCGCAATCGACTAAACTGCCGATGGTGGGGAAATTGGGGTTTGTATCCCGTTTGGGTGTATTGAGGATGTTTTTCATTAAATTATTTTATACTCTCCATGACAATGTTGGTACCCCTTCTTCTAAATGTAACCTTGCTCATCCCTAACTTACTAGCGTGATTTGTACATATTCGTATAAACTGAACAAGTAATGAGATCTGGTGTTAAAAAAATCCTGAAAACGCAGGGGGAAAAGTTATTGCCAAATGAAGTTTATTTTATTCATAAAAAACAGTGATACTGATAATAAATTCTCAATATTTACATATTGTAGTCAATACAGTGTATTTTCCTGTAACTAGAAATAACTATAGTACTGTAAAGATATATACTGGAAATGTAAAACTACAGTACACGTTAAATGTTATACACCAGTCAAATGAATGTAAATTTTAAGAAACTCACTCAACTTTAAATTTAAAATTTGTTCAAATAATTTGTCTTCCGCTTAATCCGAATTTTCGCAAATCCGAAAAAGCTTCGCTACCAATTGGTACGGATTAACGAGGTTTCTGTTACTCAAATAACACACACGTTGGCGTTAGGCCTATGCGTTGCTTAGCTTTCAGTGAAAGGAATCGATTGCGGGCGCTGTATTTGTTTTTAAGGTGGGATGACAGAATATTCGAGTCAAGGTCAGTATTTATCAAGGTTCGAGTCAAGGTCAGTGTTTGTCAATATTCGAGTCAAGGTTAGTATTTATCAAGGTTCGAGTCAAGGTCAGTATTTGTCAATATTCGAGTCAAGGTTAGTATTTATCAAGGTTCGAGTCAAGGTCAGTGTTTGTCAATATTCGAATCAAGGTCAGTATTTATCAAGGTTCGAGTCAAGGTCAGTATTTGTCAATATTCGAGTCAAGGTCAGTATTTATCAAGGTTCGAGTCAAGGTCAGTATTTGTCAATATTCGAGTCAAGGTCAGTATTTATCAAGGTTCGAGTCAAGGTCAGTGTTTGTCAATATTCGAATCAAGGTCAGTATTTATCCAGTTTCTATATTAACAAAATATTTAGTCCAAAAAATATCAAACGTCGCTTCAATAGTAATGTTTAGTTTAATTTTCTACACAGGATGATATTAACAGTGCTTGATTATCTGGCATGAGAATCGAGGAATATAACTTTTTCTCCAAGTGTGAGAAGTTTCTGTTAAAACTCCGCTGTGCCCGTGACAGACAATCAAGAACTGTTGATATCACCATCTATTAAAAAATTAAACTGACTGGAACAATCCAAACAATACTTTTGTTATAAAAACTGTAAAAAAAACTGACCTTAACTGTTCCTACCATCCTACCTTTAAAAAAATTATCTATGCGTTTTACTACGCGTTTGGATTATACGCATATATAGGCCTAATATTCATTATATTCATATTAAATTAGTAAGGAGGAGTATAACAAATATTCTCAAAGGAACGCTCAATACCAAACAGATATATTGAAAATCTTAAATAAGAACTACGAAAAAAGATAGATATAATAAAAAGAAAATAAGTTGAAGATAAAAATTGAAGATGAAGAATTGACGAAGACAACAGGGAATATTTATTCACTAAAAATGCTATTAATAAGTGGTTAATACTTGAGTGACTTTTAACACAACCAATTAGATGAAATACAGACAATAAGGAGTCTAAATAAGAATAATGGTTAATCATTAAACATAAGGAGAAGTTAAATTGGTACATGGATAATACATAGAATTGTCAGAATAATCCGATTTTTTTTTTATATACATTAGACTCCTTATTGCCTGTATTTCATCTAATTAGTTGTGTTAAAGGTCATTCAAACCACTTATTAATAGTATTTTTAGTGAATAAATATTCCCTGTTGTCTTTGTCAATTCTTCATCTTAATTTTTTATCTTCAACTTACTTTCTTTTTATTATATCTATCTTTTTTCGTAGTTCTTATTTAAGATTTTCAATATATCTGTTTCGTATTGAGCGTTCCTTTGAGCATATATACTAGTTAAGCTGGGATGGGGAAGGTTGAATTTAAAGGACGTGTGCCGGAATTTTCGTGGAGGGGGAGAGGAAAACCATTCAGGTAAAAACTATCCTCAGTATACCCGACCGGGATTAGAGCCACGATCTCTTCTGTCTTTGGATGTACAGTCTATTACGAAAGTGACGCCTAACTGGGCCGCCTTTAGAGGTGTGCAAACGTAGAGGTCACACAGGGCCCAGTGATTTTAGGGGAAGGAGGGCCTTGCTTAGTTAACAGAAGGGGGGGGGGGGACAAGTTTAGGTGGAAAATATTAGCTTGTAAACTCTTATAATATGATTCCTGTAAAGGCGATCTAGCAACTATTGTCAGAGTGTAAAAACAAACAAAAACATAATCATGTGATTTGATTTATTGAACGATAGAAGCTATTTCTCCGTTTTAACTTTGTATGTGGTGGATATGCCTCACGATAACTTTTTAACAATTTGACCAATTTAATTCAAACTTGGCACAGTTGTTATTTGTACCTGTATACAGGTCTAGGTCATCTGGAGAAAATCTAACAACGTATTGGGAAGAAATCAACACTTATATGTAAGCTTTTATAAACAAGGTTTCAATAATTAATTGTTACATGTAAGTTACCTTTTAGGGCATTTTCTGGTACCTGATACGGCTGAAAATTGGTAAAAAGGTGCAAACTAATGTAATAACATTAAACAAAACTTTTTTTTAAATGTTTGGGAGGGGGTAAGGGTGTGGCAGATAATTGGCAGTCCCACAAATTAATTTTGCTCAGGGCCTGCTCAGCGTCTGCTTAAGGGCAGCCCTCGATGCAGATCATCCCACCTTAACAGGTTTAAATGAAACCGGTTCCATATCGAGCCTGGCCTATAGCTCCTTCTAGCACAGAGGATACAGATCAGTTGTAGAAACATGATTAATTCCCGGCTTGTCCCTGCGATGGTGTAAAGTTTACAGGGCAAACCATAAGTCACACGGGAACTTTTAACATCAACGGAACCTAAACATTAGGAAAGTCTCGCGTTTAAAATAAACTATGTTAAGAGTCGTTCATATACATACACACATCGCCATGATAGAGCGAGGGGGGAAAAATAGAATTAAATAACCGGTTCAATTTTTAAAATATCTTTAATAATAAAGTTACCACGCTAAAAACAAAAACAATGAAAAACCTTCACTGTTGAAATTTCCCGAGACGATTTATTTATAAATGTCCGCGTGGAGTGATTTGTTTTATGAGCGTAGAACATTAAAACTATAACGGCAATATTAATAAATTCTGTCTTTGTAAAAAATAATAATTAGAAATGTTTATTTCATGAGTCGTATATTTGTTAGGTCTCGAAAACAACATCAATATAGTTTATCTTTATATAACCCACCTCGGTGGCGTAGTTGGCTATCGCTCTAGGTTCGTGTTAAGCTGGTCTGCTGAGGACGAGGATATCAAGGTTCGAATCTCGCTTGGGTGAACCGGGGATAATTTTCCCTAAATGGTTTTCCACTTTTTCTCCACGCAAATGCGTGTCCACTTCCTCAATATTCAACCTTCCCGATTCCTAGCGTATTAGCATAATTAGTACTTAAGCGTATAAGCCGAACAGGCAGTAAGACGCGGTGCTAAGTATTTATCTTATTTTTTTCTAGCCTCTGTACTGAAGCTGAATAGGCCCACGGACTGAGAAAATAAATGTTACGATTCACCACACATACTTTCTCGCGCCTCTATCTCAATTATATTTATAACTACAGTAGCCCCATGGCTTCTTTGGTGCTGACTGACTAGTTCACAGCTGACAGCTGACGCCTTTGAAAAGTTACCAGACCAAATTTTGTATCCCTACGCTGAACCATATGGTCTGAAAAAACAGGTGGATAGCAGCTGTCAGTCAGCACCAAAGAAGCCATGGGGTTACTGTAGTAAGATGTAATATAATATCCATTGCTATAAAAACTTTATGGGGTAAAAGATATTTGAATTTCACCTAAGAATATCCAGATACTAACCAAGTGAGAAGTCACCTTGATACCTCTCTCTGTATTCTCCTAATCAATACGTATCCAGGTACTAGCCACGCAGGACGTCACCTTGATGAAATGTCTCTATCCTCCTAGTCAGTAAGTATCCAGGTACTAGTCACGCAAGACGTCACCTTGATGATCTGTCTCTATCCTCCTAGTCGGTAACTATCCAGGTACTAGCCACGCAAGACGTCACCTTGATGAACTGTCTCTATCCTCCTAGTCAGTGAGTATTCATGTACTAGCCACGCAAGATGTCACCTTGATGAACTGTCTCTATCCTCCTAGTCAGTAAGTATCCAGGTACTAGCCACGCAAGACGCCACCTTGATAAACGGTCTCTATCCTCCTAGTCAGTAAGTATCCAGGTACTAGCCACGCAGGACGTCACCTTGATACTTCTCTCTGTCTTCTCCTAATCAGTAATTATCCAGGTACTAGCCACGCAAGATGTCACCTTGATGAACTGTCTCTATCCTCCTAGTCAGTAAGTATCCAGGTACTAGCCACGCAAGACGCCACCTTGATAAACGGTCTCTATCCTCCTAGTCAGTAAGTATCCAGGTACTAGCCACGCAAGACGCCACCTTGATAAACGGTCTTTATCCTCCTAGTCAGTAAGTATTCAGGTACTAGCCACGCAAGACGTCACCTTGATACCTCTCTCTGTCTTCTCCTAGTCAATAACTATCCAGGTACTAGCCACGCAGGACGTCACCTTGATGAACGGTCTCTATCCTCCTAGTCAGTAAGTATCCAGGTACTAGCCACGCAAGGCGTCACCTTGATGAACGGTCTCTATCCTCCTAGTCAGTAAGTATCCAGGTACTAGCCACGCAAGACGCCATCTTGATGAACTGTCTCTATCCTCCTAGTCAGTAAGTATCCAGGTACTAGCCACGCAAGACGCCACCTTGATGAACTGTCTCTATCCTCCTAGTCAGTTGGATGATGTGATGGATCACGGGTCCCGGCTGGAGAGAGATATTTCTCCGTGTGTGTGTGTATCATGATGAATGAACTCTCGGCGCGCGGGGCTCGTGATCAATTGATTACCTCGTTAAGGTCACGAGGTCCCCCCGCTAAGACGACACCCCCTACAGCTCCCTAATGAATCCCGCAGCCTCCAACAGAGAGCAGCACTGGACCAACAAACAAGCCTCGAGGCAAACCTTGGTCTGTACAAACATCAGCCGCGGATTGACCGCGAGATAGGTGGGTTGCGCCGCAGCCAAGAATCCACAGGCGTCGTTGATGTGTGCGAGGGATGGAGACGGGGTGCGACTGAGGGGTGGGGGGACACATCCTCCCCAATCATTTGCCTCACATGAGACACTCTTAATACCGTCAAAGAAACAGTGAATTTTTACATTTAGAAAATTGAAAACTAACGTTTCGACCAATCCATTAATGATTTAAAGAATTTCTTAAATGGCTAATACAACTAAACTAATTCTACTATCATATTTTCGTGTTATTAATTTGGTAAAATATTAATTTAAATTTTCTAATTTAAACTGATAATATGCTCCTTCTGTCCCACCGAATAATTAAGAGCTAATTAATTAGTTATATATTTAACCGTCAAAATCTATAAATTAAAGTTCCTAACATAAGTGTGTTTAGGGATGTTTGCTATCTTAGGTTAAATAAATGATTTAGTGGTGTGGTATTATAGGCCTGTGTTTATAAAGTGTATTTATAATCCTTAACAAAGTAATATTTTTGCTATAACAAAAAAAAATCAAATGTCAGTCATATAAATAAAAATTATGGTGGTATAAAGAAAGAAACTTAAGGCGGCCACCTCAGTCAGTGAGAAATTATCATTTGTTGACGAGTCACGGGGCTTAAAATACAATTGTATATGTCGTTTACTGGAACTAATCTATTATTTCTAAGCACTATATTTCTTTTCTCACTTCACCCTCAACTATTCTTTGTCATTTCACTAAGAAAGAGAGTAAATAATACTAAGAAACTTTTTATCTCAAGGTAAAAAGGAAAGCTCGATGCTGGTTCTAAAATATCTTAGAATTTTCTGTTGTGAGCCTATTAAAAAAATACTCTATTTATTAGAATAACGCTAAATCTAGAGCCCTTTTTCTTCAAGTCTAGTCATATAGCTTTGCAAATATGCTTAAAAATTCGTTAAAAATGAGCAAATGCGGCATTTTCACAATTTTTTTCTATATAGTCTATAAGAGGTAAAAGAGCCATGTTGGAATGTTTCTATCTTATTTTGGTGTGAACTATATTTTGAAATAACGCATCCTAGGATTAAATATTGAGTAAGACCAGAACGTCCGCGCGGAAAATTCTCACTTATCGAGGCGACCCCCTTAAGGAATCGAATTAAAGACGTTTTAGACACAAACGAGTTATAAACAGTTTGTATTATTCATTATCGGATACGAGAAATCTCGACTTCAATTATGATTGTGTTATGCAAACAAGTTCCAGCCGGTATCACACTGTGTTGGAGCAGGCTATGATGGATGGAGCAATGTCAAGGCCTAATCTCGTGGTATATTCAACACTTTCTAGCCCTGGCTGGTCACACACCATGTAGATCAGTTTAGAGGGCTGGTATAACACCGTGTTAGAATAGGATAGGATGGATGGAGTAATATCAAGGCCTAATCTCGTGGTATATTCAACACTTTCTAGCCCTGGCTGGTCGCACACCATGTAGATCAGTTTAGAGGGCTGGTATAACACCGTGTTGGAGCAGGCTAGGATGGATGGAGCAATGTCAAGGCCTAATCTCGTGGTATATTCAACACTTTCTAGCCCTGGCTGGTCGCACACCATGTATAAATCAGTCTAAAGGGTTGATATTTCATTGTATTTAGTAGTAATTAATGAGTTGATAAATCTAAAGACTTAAGCTCATCTCAAAGCTAGTGTTTAGCAGCCTAGTCTTAATCTATCACATTGGCATTGAAGCCCTCACATAACTTGAGAGTCACCTGTAACTGGTCGTAACTTTAGACAGTGTAAGAATGTCCCTGATGCCCTCATATAGCCTAGCTTGTAAGTCACCTGTCTCTGGCCGTAGATTTAGACAGTGTAAGAATGTCCCTGATGCCTCCAAGTGTTTCAATATATCATATTGTTATTGAAGCCCTCATATAGCCTAGCTTGTAAGTCGCCTGTCTCTGGCCGTAGTTTTAGACAGTGTAAGACTGTCCCTGATGCCTCCAAGTGTTCAATATATCATATTGTTATTGAAGCCCTCATATAGCCCAGCTTGTAAGTCACCTGTCTATGGCTGTAGTTTTAGACAGTGTAAGACTGTCCCTGATGCCTCCAAGAGTTCAATATATCATTTTGTTATTGAAGACCTCAGATCACGTGTCAGTCACCTGCAGATCAGTGCCTAGAGCAGCCCATCAGAGCATACAAGACAATGGTAGAAAACCCCGCGTGTGTCCACTGTACACCATCCATCTTGTGGTCATCTTGACGGGGCGCAATGAGTCTGAACACCACGAGGTGGATGGGGAATACATCGTTGTTTCAGTAGGTTCACATGACCACTGTGAACGAGATCTACTTTGGTATGGATAACTGGGACTTTGGGAGTATTTTAACAAGAAGCTCTGTGAACATTAGGCCTCCCTTCATCCATGTTCTTATCGTTACTACAGTCTTGCTAGTAGTTCTGTAAACAGTAGACCTCCCTCCATGTTATTATCGTTACTACAGTCTTACTAGTAGTTCTGTGAACAGTAGACCTCCCTCCATGTTATTATCGTTACTACAGTCTTACTAGTAGTTCTGTGAACAGTAGACCTCCCTCCATGTTATTATCGTTACTACAGTCTTACTAGTAGTTCTGTGAACAGTAGACCTCCCTCCATGTTATTATCGTTACTACAGTCTTACTAGTAGTTCTGTGAACAGTAGACCTCCCTCCATGTTATTATCGTTACTACAGTCTTACTAGTAGTTCTGTGAACAGTAGACCTCCCTCCATGTTATTATCGTTACTACAGTCTTACTAGTAGTTCTGTGAACAGTAGACCTCCCTCCATGTTATTATCGTTACTACAGTCTTACTAGTAGTTCTGTGAACAGTAGACCTCCCTCCATGTTATTATCGTTACTACAGTCTTACTAGTAGTTCTGTGAACAGTAGACCTCCCTCCATGTTATTATCGTTACTACAGTCTTACTAGTAGTTCTGTGAACAGTAGACCTCCCTCCATGTTATTATCGTTACTACAGTCTTACTAGTAGTTCTGTGAACAGTAGACCTCCCTCCATGTTATTATCGTTACTACAGTCTTACTAGTAGTTCTGTGAACAGTAGACCTCCCTCCATGTTATTATCGTTACTACAGTCTTACTAGTAGTTCTGTGAACAGTAGACCTCCCTCCATGTTATTATCGTTACTACAGTCTTACTAGTAGTTCTGTGAACAGTAGACCTCACTCCCTCCATGTTATTATCGTTACTACAGTCTTACTAGTAGTTCTGTGAACAATAGGTCTCTCACCCTCCATGTTATTATCGTTACTACAGTCTTACTAGTAGTTCTGTGAGTAGTAGACCTCTCTCCCTCCATGTTATTATCGTTATTACAGTATTAAGAGTTTTTCTTGGATTTGAAGTTGACAATTTTCCTTATTGGTAAAGTTAAGTAAACAAATTAATATTATATTTAAGACTACACCACATTCATATAGAATAACCTCTATCTAGCGTATATTCACGAAATTCTAATTGTTACTTTGACGCCTGGCAACACCGCACTATGGACATCACACAAGTCTGGCGGTACAGTAAACCTTCTGCGTTTAGCTGAACAACACTTTAGACAAGTTTAGTTGACTTTTTGTGGTTCTTTTCACCGAGTCTTAGTTTCCATTCGAGTTTTACGCATACATTAATGATACTAATTGAAGGAGGTAGAATTTTATTTGAAGTGAACCCAAATTCGCTTGAATAGATGGTGGGAAATTATTGAGTAAAAAAACACTCTTTGTGCACCCGAAAGTGATTAGAGCCCTAATCTTCTTGTTTCCGGTAGTCCAGTCCAACACGATAACGACGCTTTAGACCCAGCAACCACCGATATGGTTTGAAATACTATATCAATCAATGCATCAGGTCGAGAATTGAATTCTGGTAAAACTAAATCTCCTTGTGTTAGTTCTATTGTACGCTTCGATGGTCAAACGATCTAAGACGTCACTTTTGTGTTAGACTGGACTGACAATTATGTAAAGACCGGGATTCAAATCCCAGTTGGGTGCACGGTATTTTATTTCCTAAATAGTCCCCCCTCCCCCTCTTCTTCTGCTACACAAATGCGGTTACATTTATTTTAGATTCTAATTTAATCATTCCTTCTTCATAAGCGTCATTATTATTCTTACAACCCGAACGAATAGTAAGATGAGGGGATTAATAAAACACCAAAAAACATGTATAGTGTTTTTTTTTATCAGAGTGTACCCATCCACTATCACCGTTAAACAGAAGACTGTACAAGATATGAAGGTGAGAACACAGCCTCCCTTTAATGGCCGTTATTACACATTCAAGACCAGCAAATCGTTTTAGAGCTCCATTTGTCTTTACAGGGACAATCAACACAATCATGTATCTCATGGGAGAAGACGGGGTTCGAGGTTCGAGGGGGAAACACAAGGTAAAAAAAAACCTGCGTTTCGTGCCTTACTACCCGTCCCGACTAAACGCATCTTCACACTAATGGGGTAAGAATGAGGGAGTTTTAATCCAGAGCAGAGGGTCAGTAACCTTTTTTGAGGGATAATATTTTTTTAAACTGATTGAAAGAAATAAAATCCGAAGAGACGGATCTCCGCTGGTGATTTGAGAGGGGGGGGGGGGTTCTAAATAGGGCATATTCGATTCAAGAAGTTTGTTCAAAAATTATAATGGCTACTTTTAATTAAAAGTTAAAGGGACGGAGGTTGCCATCTCCTGAATCTAGAGGAAATGTAAATTTGACCAGTTCTATTTGTTCAAACGCTGCTATGCTCATGACATATATTTAAGAAAGTTTTTTTAAAATAAATATTGTAAAAACACTGATTTTAACTCAACGTTCCTTTCCATCTCCCCTTAATATCCACGTCTCATGACCGATAAAGCGGGGTATTAAGACACAAGACTACGCTGTAACCAGAAATCGTATCAAACTGCGTGTTTTTTTTTTTTACCTTTACAACAGCAAAAACAGGTTGAAATGATTTTTTAAATTTATAAAATAGTTATTTTGACTTTTTTTTTTGTATTTTTCTAAACATGGTAAATGGTTTCACTGGTTTTTGTTCGGCTGTTGCTTTTTAATAATACTAGAAATCCACACTACGAAAATGTGCGTAATTTCCCCGTAAAATTTAATTCCTCAAAGCTACCTTAGCACACATATATGGATAAACTGGACGGGTAGTAAAGTACGGTAAAAAAAAATATCGATAGCTAAAATCAGGAATCGGATCTTGAAGATTTTAATATTATCAAAAAATTAACGATGAAATTAAATAAGCATTCCATAAAATGACTTCAAATTTAAAAATAAAAATGACCTAAAGATATGTATGAAAAACTTGTGATCAATGTAAACGACTAAATCAACTATGCCCTTTACATATGAAGACAATAACACATTTTTGTTATTCCTTTAACAACTAAACTCTTGAATTCTGATAAATATAATATTGATTTACAAATATTTGATTCAGAAGTAGTAGCTACTCCCTCCAAACGCAACCCTCTCCAAAACAGTTACAATCTCACCAGGAATGTGTGTTTTACAACCAAACAAGCAAAGTTCATAACTTACATTATCCTATCATTCAGACAACTTGTGTTGAAATAATTATGTTTGAGTATTTATGCATTTATCAAATATCGATGGTATTTAAAATTATACTTATTCAAAATAAATGCCTAAAAATGACTCATAAATTACTTAAAGCGAGAAAATATGACCCCAAATATCCAAAAAAGATCAAAATAAAAAAACTATACTCCATAAAATAATAAGTTTCCACAACCAGGGGATTATAAATAGAATTTTTAACTAAAACAAAATATCTACCCGAGGTTTGAACGAGGTTCTATTATTTTCGCCGGTTATCTTCCTTATATTAAGGTGGGAGTTTAAGATACGAAGTTAAAAGCAGTGTTTTTGCATATATTTTTTTTATAGAAAAACTTTTTCTTAACCCGAATAAATCAAATAATTCTCCAGTAGAAATATAGAGTTTAGTTTTCTTCCTATGTTGAATATACGTCACGAGCATAGCGGCATCAGATGAAAAACTTTTTAAATTAACAGAAAAAGTTATCATTGTATTCCAGGATACCCTTTACAGATATTACACAATAATTACTGTCGAGGTCACCATGTGAAGAAAATTATACTCTATATTTCTAGTGTAGAACTATTGGCTTTGTTTTGAAAAAAAATATATATATATAAGAACTGTAAAAATACTACCCTTAACTTGTGTTCCCTAAACTTCCACCTTAAGTTACGGACCATGTCAAATATTTCTCACCCCTACAAATAGGGACTTAGCTGCACCAACTAATTACCTCGCGGTCTTGAAACCAAACTGTTTTTCTTCTGACTCTTCCTCTGTCTTTATTTCCCCAAAGAGAAAAGAGAGGCCACAACAAAAAGCTGCCCGCGCGTCACATCTTGTTGGACCGGACTGTACATTCCTATGTAAATTTATGATCGGATCATCGCAGGGTAATGTGCATTAATGCTAGACACTCAAAAACATCGATGGCGTTACTTATTATTAGCCGCGTTTGATTCACTAGGGGCCTTCAAGATAATGGAGTCGTACTTCAGTCGGGACATCACGGGTGAAATCATGAGTTGGTTTTATTCATTGTTCTTCATACTTTATATCGACCCCTCGTAGAGAGGAAGTACTGTGATCGTAAAATAATCTAACTTGAGATTTTGATAAATGTTGACGTTTCTTGACCCTCTGAAACAGAAACAATGGTTTTCGCGATTCCGTTGTATCTGTCTGTCTGTCTGTCTGTATCTCTGCCTAGAGCCTAAGCCATTTTACCAGTAGCGTTGAAACTTTGTATCTTCGATTTTCAAAATATCCTCCCACGGTATTTTCAGAATTAGATATCTAGCCCTAAAATTAAGGGTAGTTTACTGACGGGAAAAAGATAAAGGGTTGATTTTAGTCAATTCTGTTATAACAATTTTGATTAAATTTCTTATCCTGATATTGTTTATCATTATAAATAAAATTAAAACTCTCATTTTCCCACGAAAATGACTTTAGGGATAATTTACATAAGCAGAAATTTCCAATTTTGATCATTTCTTAGCAATTATTTGAGATACGAGATAACTTATCATTGTAAAGTTGCAGTACTATTAGAAGTAAAAGGTGACCTGGCGCTCTAGGGGTAAGGTGTCAGACTTCTGTGCTGGCGGCCGGGGTTCAATCCTCGGTCCCGGCACAGATTTATCTGATTACCAAACCCTTCCTTCACCTCTGACAAGATATCTTGTGAATCTGGGGAATGCCAGGCCTCCGCCGTGGTTCGGATTCCCACGTTAAACTGTAGGTCCTCCATTTCATCTCACAATCACCCTACCATTACACATTAGCGTAAGTGCGTATAGCCCGAACGGGTAGTAAGACGCGGTGCTAATAATAATAATAATAATAATAATAATAAAAGTAAAAATCTTATATTTTAAATATATTTTTATAGCATCAATAGTTCCTGAGCTATAAGCAAATATAGGTGTGTTTTTTTAATGGAAAACTTTGAAATATGAAATTGTCTATTTTTCTTTTTGGTGGACATAGGTGTTCCTCCTTTTATTTCCTTTATCCTCTTTTGTGAAGTGTTTCTGCAACAATGTATATTAGTTCGCTTCATAAATCTTACTAGTTTTTATTTAGTAAATGTATCTATTTTAAGATAAAAGAAAGATAAAGTATGTGTGGTGCACTGTACCATTTTTCTATACAGTTAATATCCGGGTCCTAGGGTCATATTGCTTACAAAGTATCACAATGTTTTAATTCCCTTGTAAATGAAATATACATTTTATCCCATGATTTCTTTAACTTTTGATGGCGATCAAAATCTTTGATAGTAATATCATAATAATATTTATATAAAAAAAGTTGAGGTTAAAGGGAGAGAAATTAAAAGTCTTTTTTTTTTTTGCAATTTGTATGTGATAAAAAACCTTTTTTTATTTATAAGAAATAAAAATATTGCTTCATTAGGACCGTTTAGTTTAATTTCCTTCACGTGATGATATCAACAGTTCTTGAATATCTGTCACGAGAAACATGTAATTTTGATTAGAAACCTTTTAAATGAAGAGAAAATGTCCTGGTCACATTTCGTGACGCTCATAACACAATACTGTTGAGATAACCATGTGTAAACAATTGAATTAAACGTATCGACTTTTATTTTCGTCAGCATATTCAATGGGGGTCTGTCGGCCAGACATTCCTTGTCTTCTACTAGCCGTGGCGGATATGTAACCATCTTCTGAGGTTAGGGTACCATGAAGATGTGGTTACTCCACCCTGATGAGATGATGTGATGATGATGTGATGATTATGATGATGTCATGCCAGTAGAAGCCTTAAACCTAATATAAGCCTAATTAACCTGACCATAGCAGCCATAAGAAATGTTATTTCCCTTAAGTAATCAAACATGAGACCTCTACATTGGTAGCCGGGGATGCTGACCGCTGGACCAAGAGGCTGACCACATATATGCTAGAGCAATATTTTATATATATATATATATATATTAGTCAAAAAAGTTTTTTGACCTATATTTTTTTTAAATACGCATCTCAACTCGCATTCCCTTCGCTTCAAACTAAGAACCTTAAATCCCTCCTCCCCCTCAATACAAGGACTAAAGTGGCCGTATTTCGCCTCCTTGTGAGCCGCGCTTCCAGCCCAGTGGACACTTCCCCCCCCCCTCCTCACCCTTCCACACTTCTCCCCGCGCTCTTAATATGCAGAACTGATTATGAAAGAATGTCTGTCAGAGAGCATCGCCTTAAATTAAACACATACCAGAGCCCCTGTCCGGGGCCCCCAGGGGGGCATTTCCACCCTCCCCTCCTCTACCAGCGTGGCGTGGTGAAGCCTGATATTCGTACAGCCCTCTCTCACTCTTTCGTCCTTTTTTTCTAGACTGACATCCGAGGTATGCGGCCCCCGCGGTCAGCACTTCGAGCTCCGGGGGGAGACATACAGGGAATGTGGATCTGATCCTTACCAACATGACACAAATTAATTATTGTCATAAAAAGAGAGGAAACATTGTTTGTGGGTTCTAGTGCAATTACCGGTCATTAAATTTTCGCTGTTTGTTTATTCATAGTGGACAGGATGAGGAGAATAAATAGTGCCATCTCAAGTGGACAGTATAAGGAGAGTAAATAGTGCCATCTCAAGTGGACAGGATGAGGAGAATAAATAGTGCCATCTCAAGTGGACAGTATAAGGAGAGTGAATAGTGCCATCTCAAGTGGACAGGATGAGGAGAATAAATAGTGCCATCTCAAGTGGACAGTATAAGGAGCGTGGACGGTGCCATCTCAAGTGGACAGTATAAGGAGAGTGGACAGTGCCATCTCAAGTGGACAGTATAAGGAGAGTGGACAGTGCCATCTCAAGTGGACAGGATGAGGAGAATAAATAGTGCCATCTCAAGTGGACAGTATAAGGAGCGTGGACGGTGCCATCTCAAGTGGACAGTATAAGGAGAGTGGACAGTGCCATCTCAAGTGGACAGTATAAGGAGAGTGGACAGTGCCATCTCAAGTGGACAGTATAAGGAGAGTGGACAGTGCCATCTCAAGTGGAAAGTATAAGGAGAGTGGACAGTGCCATCTCAAGTGGACAGTATAAGGAGAGTGGACAGTGCCATCTCAAGTGGAAAGTATAAGGAGAGTGGACAGTGCCATCTCAAGTGGACAGACCAGGTCAGCGCAACAGGGCGAGGGTGTTGATTGCTAGATTTCAAAAGCTGAGTCCTATACACTGAAGTAAGAATGGAAACCTCAACTTGGTGTAAAGACCCCAACATACGAAAAAAAGGTCAGTAGTGTTGACCGCTACGCTAGCCCCAATGCTTATAAAATTAGGTTAACTATAGCCTAACAGATGATATTAGATAGTTCACCGACCTATAACCTATTACTAATAGTGAGGGATATATATTTATTATTATGAACCTAAACATTTTCATAACATCAATTTGTGAGCAAAGCTGATAAATCAAACTATTCATTTCACCGCGTCTTAATACCTGTTCCCGTTATACGCATAGACCTACCTTAATTAAGCTAAAGAAGTAGGAATATTATTATTATTATTATTAGCACCGCGTCTTACTACCCGTTCGGGTTATACGCACTTAGGCTAATGTGTAATGGTAGGGTGATTGTGAGATGAAATGGAGGACCTACAGTTTAACGTGGAATCCGAACCACGGTGGAGGCCTGGCATTCCCCACATTCACAAGATGTCTTATCAGAGGTGAAGGAAGGGTTTGGTAATCAGATAAATTTATGCCGCGAAGTAGGAATAAGGAAGGAAGAATATTAGAGGGAATGAAACCTAGTTAGCGGCAAGGGTGGTTAAAAACCATTTAGAAATTTTAAAATAAATCTCCAATACACCCGACCGGAATTCGAACCCTGATCTCACCATGGGTGGCATTACAGTCTACTAAAGAGACCTAACAACCTCAGTAAGAACAGAAACAGCTTTCTAATATTTTGTTTTGAATGTTTTTCTTATTGAAATAAATAACGTTGATTTCTTCTAGTATTTTGTTGTTTCATTAATAATGTTATTATCAATAAAACATAACTACAGTAGCCCCATGGCTTCTTTTGTTCTGACTGACAGCTCACAGCTGACTTCTGACAGACAACATTTAGGTATATACCTACATTTTTACTGTCATAAGTGACAGCTGCTAAACACATGTTTTTGCTGATCATCTGGTCCGTTGTAGGGATACGTAATTTGGTCTGGTAACTTTTCAAAACTGTCAGTCAGCACCAAAGAAGCCATGGGGCTACTGTATACAATTACATAGCGTGTTACTTTTATACCAGTTTTTAATTCATATGATGTTTAAGAATAATCTTAAATCATTTCTAGATCATGTATTCTGGACGTATGCAACTCTTTCTTATAATTCATAGGGTTTTGTTTACATTACATCCTTTATTTTTAATATGTTATGTAAAGTCTACAGAAATAGCCCATAGCTATCTATCTCTATCTCACGCAGGAGTTAAAAAAAAAATTACGAGCTTACTTTCTATCGACACCTCGGAGAGAAAGTATTGTGATCGTAAAAAAAAGGCACTTGAGATTTTTATAAATATCGACGTTTCATGACCTCCTGAAACAAAAGAAGTAGTTTTCGCAAAGACGTCTGTCTGTCTACCTATCTGTACCTCTGGATAGAGCTGAAATTATTTTACCGATTGGGCTAAAACTTCTTGGTGTATGATGTTTTCATACAGCTCCCTGGGGGAGTTTTTGGAATTAGATATCTAGCCCTAAAATTAAGAGTAGTTTACTGAAGGGCGAAAAAAAAAATCTTTAAAATTCGTTTTAACGATTTTGATTAAATTTTATATTTAGACATTGTTTATCATAATAAACAAGATGGAAACTCTCATTTTCTCATGGAAATGACTTTGAGGGTATTTATCTTGAGGAAAATTTTCCAATGTTCATCATTTCTCCGCAATTATTTGAAAAATAAGAAAACTTTTCATTGTAAAGTTGTAGTACCTGCTGCTATTAAATATAAAAATATTTTAGTTGAAATACCAACTATTTCTCAGTTATAATCAAATATATTTTTAATTCAGGTTTTTGCAAATAAATTTGATTCTTTATGCTCTTTTGTGGACAAAGATGTCTCTCTTTTCTCACTTTTTCTGTAATATTGTTCCTATTTTCTAATGCCATAAAATAAGTAATTAACATTGTATATTATTTCATTTATAATCTTTGAAGTAATGTTTTCACAAAAATGTGTAGAACTATTATCTCATTTCAGAAATCTTACGAGTTTTTATTGACTATCTATTTTAAGATAAAAGCGGGAGAAAGTTTTAAATAGGTTTAGTACATTTTTATTGTATTTTTCTCAGGGTAGTGGTGGTAGGGTAAGGTTGTAATAGAGGTTTTGGGTTGAAGAGGCACGCTCATTTTAATCAGCGTAAATAGTGGCACGCCGGAGAAAACAGTTGGCCACCCTTTAGTTGGACCAATCGTGAACAAATCTTTATGGATCACCACCCCCTTGGTTCCATAAAGTAATTCCAAACTACCCCTATGCTCCATATAAAACATTATTCAGAACATCATTTTTCACGACCCACTAAGGAGGAAAATAACACAATAATATTCCTAACAAAAACATTTACATGGCTCATTTGTTCTAAATCAAATTTCAACATTTTAGTTTAGTTAATTATAAAAATATTGATTAACTTTGTCCGAGTATACCAGCTTTTAAACATACGATAGCTGTTATTTAGTAAGCCTTATAGATGTCGCATTTAGTAAGCAAGAAAATACTGCGCGAACTTTCAGCTCTAACGCAACACCTATTTAATTCTACGAAGCGTTATTTCAAAATATGGCTCACGCCACCATAGAGACGAAAGATTACAACAGGGTTATTTTTCTTAAAAATCCTATATTTAGAATTTTATTAATATAAACTAATGTGTGAAAATATAACATTATCTCATTTTCAAACACTTTTTAAACATATTTGTGGAGTTATGAAACAAGGCTTGATGAAAAAGGGTTATAGATCTAGCCATCCTCTAACACAGTGGTTCACCAATCTTTTCTAGCTGACGTCCATCTTGATAGATAGTCAAATTCCTCCCAACTCAACCCCCCATATTTTTTGGGGATATTTATAAAAAAATGTTTAAATGCGTTTTAGTCACATGTTTATTTTATACAAAAACATATGGGTAGCCCTTCACATACTACTGACCATACCAATCTATCTAGTGGACAGACAAGTTTTGTTTGGTTAAAACTTATTGAATCTCATTTGCGATCTTCAATGGCATAGGACAGGCTTTCATCTTTAGGAATGTTAGCCGTTGGAAACGAAATCGCAGATAAAATTGATTTCGAGGCGATTATTTCTTTAGCATCGAAGAAGTAGATAAAAAAGGCAAATCCAATAAACCAATGAATTATTGACCGAGGTATTAAATTACACATTATTAACATGCGTAACACACTTTATTTTATGCATACAAAACTGAGGTATGTATAATTTGTTTTGTTAACGCATAAATAACTTGATTATAGTAATATATAATTATATTTATATTGGTGTTTTATGTGTTTGATATATCAACATACACTGGATAAATACATTTTTTAAAGTAATTATTGAGTCATTAAAACTTTTAAACTTCAGCTAACGTATCTTTGTGATTGACAACTAAGATAATGTTGAAATAATTTGTGCCTCGTCATTGTTGTCAAATGTTGGGGTATGAAATATTACAATACAGAAAAATGTAGGCAAAACTCGTAGAACAGTCATGGAAAACAGCGAGAACAACAAATAATTTACAAATGTTGTTAATGTTAATAAACTTGGAACATAGAAACTTGTTTTTCTTGTCTAAGAAATTGTTTGAGACTAGATTCAAACAAAATATAAATTCAAAAAAGTAAGGGACTTAATTATATAAATTGTTTTATCCTTTAATCTTTATAGAAATTGCAAATATATTATTTTCAATGTAAATTAGGTCCACAGAGAATGAATAGTAATAATAATATTGCTTGCATAAAAATCCAATAATCAATAATCAAGAAAAACAAATGACATGTACATAAACTCATCAAGTTTGTAATTATATCCTTTCAGGATCATAAGATGTTATAAAGAAGCGAACACCAAAATCAAAGTTGGCCCGGGTACAAAATTATGCTTGTGGTAGATCTGGTGTGACATGTTAGTATCTTCTAAGGAACATTTCTTGGAACAGAACCAAGCTATTCTTGTGGTGTGACATGTTAGTCAGGTGTAGGGAACGTTTCTTGGAACAGAACCAAGCTATTCTTGTGGTGTGACATGTTAGTCTGTTGTAAGAAACGTTTCTTGGAACAGAACCAAGCTATTCTTGTGGTGGGACATGTTAGTCTGTTGTAAGAAACGTTTCTTGTATCAGAACCAAGCTATTATTGTGGTGTGACATGTTAGTCAGGTGTAGGGAACGTTTCTTGGATCAAAACCAAGCTATTCTTGTGGTGTGACATGTTAGTCAGGTGTAGGGAACGTTTCTTGGATTAGAATCAAGCTATTCTTGTGGTGTGACATGATAGTCTGTTGTAAGGAACGTTTCTTGGATCAGAACCAAGCTATTCTTGTGGTGGGACATGTTAGTCTGTTGTAAGGAACGTTTCTTGGAACAGAACCAAGCTATTCTTGTGGTGTGACATGTTAGTCAGGTGTAAGAAACGTTTCTTGGATCAAAACCAAACTATTCTTGTGGTGTGACATGTTAGTCTGTTGTAAGGAACATTTCTTGGATCAGAACCAAGCTATTCTTGTGGTGTGACATGTTAGTCTGTTGTAGGGAACGTTTCTTGGATCAGAACCAAGCTATTACTGTGGTGTGACATGTTAGTCTGTTGTAAGGAACGTTTCTTGGATTAGAACCAAGCTACCACTGTGGTGTGACATGTTAGTCAGGTGTAGGGAACGTTTCTTGGAACAGAACCAAGCTGTTCCTGTAGTGTGACATGTTAGTCTGTTGTAAGGAACGTTTCTTGGATCAGAACCAAGCTACTCTTGTGGTGTGACATGTTAGTCAGGTGCAGGGGACGTTTCTTGGATTAGAACCAAGTTATTCCTGGGGTGTGACATGTTAGTCTGTTGTAAGGAACGTTTATTGGATCAGAACCAAGCTATTCTTGTGGTGTGACATGTTAGTCTGTTGTAAGGAACATGTATTGGATCAGAACCAAGCTATTACTGTGGTGTGACATGTTAGTCTGTTGTAAGGAACATGTATTGGATCAGAACCAAGCTATTCTTGTGGTGTGACATGTTAGTCTGTTGTAAGGAACGTTTCTTGTATCAGAACAAAGCTATTCCTGTAGTGTGACATGTTAGTCTGTTGTAAAGAACGTTTCTTGGATCAGAACCAAGCTATTCTTGTGATGTGACATGTTAGTCTGTTGTAAGGAACGTTTCTTTGTATCAGAACCAAGCTATTCCTGTAGTGTGACGTGACATGTTAGTCTGTTGTAAGGAACGTTTCTTGGATCAGAACCAAGCTATTCCTGTGATGTGACATGTTAGTCTGTTGTAAGGAACGTTTCTTGGATCAGAACCAAGCTATTCCTGTGTCCACTTATCCTGAGTTATTAAGAGTCAATCAGTACAACCTCTTGTAGTGTGGGAAGGAGAGACCCAATGGTCATGACGACTTGTTAATGTCTGTCAAGTGGTAAACTACCTCCTCGTTGTTAATGAATGCTTGTCAGCCATGTGATAGTCACAAGCACTGTATGTGTGATAATGCCAGATTATATGGTATATCAAATTGCAGGATATCAGGAGCTTATAAACAGTCTGTATAACCTCATAATATAGGATATGTCAACATTTAGGATATCAGGACTCATAAACAGTCTGTATAACCTCATAATATAGGATATGTTAACATTAGGATATCAGGAGCTCATAAACAGTCTGTATAACCTCATAATATAGGATATGTCAACATTTAGGATATAAGGAGCTCATAAACAGTCTGTATAACCTCATAATATAGGATATGTAAACATTTAGGATATCAGGAGCTCATAAACAGTCTGTTATAACCTCATAATATAGGGTATGTCAAAATTTAGGATATCAGGAGCTCATAAACAGTCTGTATAACCTCATAATATAGGATATGTTAACATTTAGGATATCAGGAGCTTATAAACAGTCTGTATAACCTCATAATATAGGGTATGTTAACATTTAGGATATCAGGACTCATAAACAGTCTGTATAGACTCATAATATAGGGTATGTTAACATTTAGGATATCAGGACTCATAAACAGTCTGTATAACCTCATAATATAGGATATGTTAACATTTAGGATATCAGGAGCTCATAAACAGTCTGTATAACCTCATAATATAGGATATGTTAACATTAGGATATCAGGACTCATAAACAGTCTGTATAACCTCATAATATAGGGTATGTCAAAATTTAGGATATCAGGAGCTCATAAACAGTCTGTATAACCTCATCTGTATAACCTCATAATACAGGGTATGTCAACATGTATGATATCAGGAGCTCATAAACAGACTGTATAACCTCATAATACAGGGTATATCAAATTGCAGGATATCAGGAGCTTATAAACAGTCTGTATAACCTCATAATACAGGGTATGTCAACATGTATGATATCAGGAGCTCATAAACAGTCTGTATAATCTCATAATATAGGATATATCAAATTGCAGGATATCAGTAGCTCATAAACAGTCTGTATAACCTCATAATACAGGGTATATCAAATTGCAGGATATCAGGAGCTTATAAACAGTCTGTATAACCTCATAATACGGGGTATGTCAACATGTATGATATCAGGAGCTCATAAACAGTCTGCATTTGTCATAGAAAGTACCTTATATAAAATACAAACATATTTTGTTGTGGTCAATAATGATAACATTTTACTTTTTATTATTGTTATTTAATAGGTACTGATAATATTTACTTAGTGAGACAGCTTCAGATCACATGACTTGACGTAAGAGTGTATCAAGTAACGTTTATATACCTCCTGTAAAAATTTGACTTTATTTCGAATGAAAGCTTGGACACTCAATTGTTTGGCGTCTAGTCGTCATTCACACCAGTGGCCTCACGGGTAAAGGTGTCAGTCTCGTATTATCTCGTTTCCTGGGGAGTTTGGAGTTGGAATCCCGGCAGGGTGTACATAGGTGGCTACCCCCTCCACGCAAATGCGGGTACATTTACTTTAACTCCTATTTTCTCTCAAGATTTGTTCTCGGTAAAGAAGTTCATAGCTGTTAATTTAAAGAAATATTAAACCGACGTTTACGGGTACGGGAATACGGTTGCGGGTACTGGTCGCCGTGCGCTTGCTTCAAGTCCAAAGACCGGACTTGTAGGTTTCCACGCATGATCTGATAAAACCAGAGCTTGTGTCGCTTACAAAACCTTGGCTTTCTGCCACCATCTTCACTAACCTCGTCTGAAGTGAAATTTACATTTATTTAAATCACCACATTGGACATCAGCCGAAATAGTTAGCTTTGAATGAATATTCTAATTACGTCATAAAACGAACGTTTTATTACTACTGTGTCATAATATATTGAAATATCCTATTGAAAAGTACATGGGAACCCCCCTCGGGGATTAAGTTGATTCCTATGGGGGGTCCGAAACCCCCTGAACTTCGCCTTTTCCAGTCTTATGGGAGACCATGGTTAATGTTTTTTTTTGTCATCGCGTCCTACTACTCGTTCAGGCTATACTTGTATGTGGGCCTACTAATTACACTAATGTTTTAAGGATTAGAAGACTAGATGTAGATAAAGTGTAACCGCATTTTCATGGAGGAAGAGTGTGAAGAATCTTATAGAAAAACTCATCCTCATTACACCCAACCAAGATTCGAACCCCATCTTCCCGTAGATGTCAGTTCAGTCTATTGCTAGAGTGATGGCTTGTATAAGGGATTCCTGATCCTTGCCAGAGCATAGACCCCTTTCTTAGTCTGGCAAGGTCCATAGATCCTTTTGTCAGTCTGGTGACGCTTATGGACCCCTCTGTCAGCCTGGCGAGTCATGTGAACCTCCTTGTCAGTCTGATGAAGTTTATATACCTCTTTGTCAGTCTGGCGAGAACTATGGAACCCTTTGTCAGTCTGGTAATGCTTATGAACTCCTTTATAAACCTGACGAGTCATGTGAACCCCCCTGTCAGCCCGGTGAAGCCTATGGACCCCTTTGTCAGTCTGGTAATGCTTATGAACTCCATTATAAACCTGACGAGTCATGTGAACCCCCCTGTCAGCCCGGTGAAGCCTATGGACCTCCTTTGTCAGTCTGGCGAGGCCTGTGGACCCCCTTGTCAGCCTGGTGAGTCATGTGAACCCCCTTGTCAGCCTGGCGAGTCATGTGAACCTCCTTGTCAGCCCGGTGAAGCCTATAGACCTCTTTGTCAGCCTGGCGAGAACTATGGAGAACTTTGTCAGTCTGGTAATGCTTATGAACTCCTTTGTCAACCTGGCGAGTCATGTGAGCCCCCCTGTCAGCCCAGTGAAGCCTATGGACCCCATTGTCAGTCTGGAGAGGCCTATGTACACCTTGTCAGTCTGGAGAGGCCTATGTACCCCTTGTCAGTCTGGTGAAGCCTATGTACCCTTTTGTCAGTCTGGTGAGGCCTATGGACATCTTTGTTGGTCTTGAGAGGCTTATGAGCCCATTTATGAACGTAAGGTTTTAAATTATTCAATAAAACATAGTATTTCAATGGAAATCAATTATATAAAAATAGATTTGTCAAAATATAAAAAATCTGATGTAGTAACATATTTGATTATTAATTAGTGCATTAAATAACAAGAAAATATATTTAAAATATCGAATAGTTGAAGTTCACAAGTTCACGAAAACCTTTAGAGGTGTGTGCCCTGGTTTAAGAAACCCCTGCCTAGGACCATTCAATGTATTACTATTTCATTCTTCAAAACTGCGTGTTAACTGTGCTTTTTTATGGTAAATTAGTTCAGAGGTTTGTTATATATTTAAAAAATTCTTACTTTTCATGAAAAACTATTCCCAGATACCCATTATTAACTCAATCCTAGATACCATTTTCGGAATATATAACATTTTCTAAAATTTGCTATAACTAAACTATCTCTAAATTAATTTGGTTTAGAAAAACCAACCAACATTATTTATTATCGTGTGAAATATCTTCCAAATACAAATTTCGAACAAAAGGATTAACGCTAATTTGAAAAAAACTTCAATTTTTTCAAAAATCAGTAATCATTAAAATACTATTAGAAGATTATTTTTAAGAAAACCAAATATAAATTATTATTTATAATGTCAAAAACCTTAGACATGTATTTTGAATTAAATCGACTTAAATCGACTTAACAGATATCCATTTTGAACCAAATCGCTGGAACCATTTCTAAAACACTTTTTATTTTACATCCATTACTGTTTCCAGCCCGTGGCCCGGGTCAGTTTTTTATTCAAGCCATATATTTTTCACTACCGGCTGGCTAGGAATGTCGTAGCTTCATATGCCTTATAATCTAACTTAATACTAGGACAGTACAACATCCAGTCCCCGGTCATTAATTTATCAATGTTAAAGGGTAAACCCACAATTTACAAACGATACATTTATTGGCCATGTTGGGAATTGAGCCCGGGACCCTTAACTAGTAGACAGACACACTACCTAGAGCCGGATTTCTACTGCACAAGAACTTAAAAATAAAATCAGTCAGCAGTCAAATTACCTCCAAACAAATTTTCTCCCGAAACACAATTAAATAATATAGTTTTGTCATCACAAATTAATAAACTATTTTTTTTAACCCATGGCACAAATATTTTACAGGTAAAACACTTCCTAGATATCCAGTTCAAACAAAATCTTTATAACTATTTTTTAAATATTTGTAATTCAAAAAGATAATGTATTAGTAAACTACTCTTAGCTAGAATAAAAATAAAAATAACACCCCTAGGTACTGTCCTATAACATCTAACTATCACATTTGAACCAAATTGATAAAACTGTTTCAGATATGTGGCCAGAGACAGAGAGACATGAAGATAGGCTTACTGTAAAAAATCACTTTATATGAGTTCGGGCATACATAAAACGTAAATATTCATCATAATCTCTAGATCGAAATTTGTTCATTATTGCAAAACTTTTTTCTTGATATGTATGAGAAAATAAAAATAAATAAGTATTGCGTTGCATCTTCGTACTCATTTTGAAATAGGTCAAAAATCAAGCCGGCCTCGTAGATTTGGCCTAGTGTACTTGAGGTTGGTTAAAGTGTGAATGTGACTAGATCACAAAAGGCAACAAGTTTTTAATGAATTTGTTTGTGAAGGAAATGGCAGACCAATCACTCTACGCTTCCAACTAATAATTTAAATGGCATCTATCATTCGTGTCATAAAAGTATCAAACAATTAACTATCAAGATACATTTTATAGAAGCTGTGAGCTATAAACTACATAACCTGTTCCTAGAAAATGGCGTGGGTTTTAATTCTTTAGGTTTAGTCCACTTAGGAATGTTTAATAATCGCATATTATACATCCATAAGTAATTTATCTTTCAGAAATTGGTTTTATAAATCTCTGTCAAATTATTTTTCAAATATATATTTTAATAATAAAAACAATGTTAAATTAATCTTAATTTGCGAGAAATACAGGATGGATGAAGATAGTGTTAAAATATAATAGGTTATAAGAGAGTGGTTTACAAGACTGAAGGCCAGGATTTGACCTTCAACACCTGCACTGGTGTTTGGGACCCTACCTTACCCCCCTCTATTTGACGGGAGTGAAGATCATCTCTCTTTGAAGATTTTGCTAGGAATAACCTTCTTCAGCTAGCTGGAGTAAAGATCAACTGCTCTTGAAGATTTTGCCAGGAATAACCTTCTTCAGCTAGCTAGAGTAAAGATCAACTGTCCTTAAAGATTTCACCAGGAATAACCTTCTTCAGCTAGCTGGAGTAAAGATCAACTGCTCTTGAATATTTTGCCAGGAATAACCTTCTTCGGCTAGCTGGAGTAAATATCAACTGTCCTTGAAGATTTTGCTAGGAATAACCTTCTTCAGCTAGCTGGAGTAAAGATCAACTGCTCTTGAAGATTTTGCTAGGAATAACCT
Organism: Timema shepardi; assembly: GCA_902151425.1. NCBI lineage: Eukaryota > Metazoa > Arthropoda > Insecta > Phasmatodea > Timematidae > Timema > Timema shepardi. The sequence continues at coordinate 114,122 of CABFVX010000618.1, read as the reverse complement.
TCTTCAGCTAGCTGGAGTAATGATCAACTGCTCTTGAGGATTCTGCCAGGAATAACCTTCTTCAGCTAGCTGGAGTAAAGATCAACTGCTCTTGAAGATTTTGCAAGGAATAACCTTCTTCAGCTAGCTGGAGTAAATATCAACGGTCCTTGAAGATTTTGCCAGGAATAACCTTCTTCAGCTAGCTGGAGTAAATATCAACTATCCTTGAAGATTTTGCCAGGAATAACCTTCTTCAGCTAGCTGGAGTAAGGATCAACTGTCCTTGAAGATTTTGCCAGGAATAACCTTCTTCAGCTAGCTAGAGTAAAGATCAATCTGTCCTTAAAGATTTCACCAGGAATAACCTTCTTCAGCTAGCTGGAGTAAAGATCAACTGCCCTTGAGGATTCTGCCAGGAATAAACTTATCCAACTAGATGGAGTCGAGATGCATTGTCCTTGATGTTTCTATAAATAGCCTCCTCCTCCAACTAGCCGGAGTGAAGATGAGATGAGTAAGTTCTGAAATCGTTGTTAACAGGCTATTAAAGACACAAGTTACTACTGTTCTTGATTAGGGGCGAGGCCAGCCCCTCTCCCCTCCCTTCTTCCAATTAACATGATCACTCGTTGCAGCTGTTAGAGGAGACTTCACACTGATTGTCGAGGTCTGACAGCGCGTGCAGGGGTTAGCAACAGGACCTTATGTCAACTTGGGAGACAGAATCTTTGGTTCTCAGAGCTCTAACGGCGGCCAAGGTTCGGTTCTTGGATTGATGCATTCGTGGTGTTTTACCACATTGTTATATTTATTGTAGTTCTCTCCCTCTCTCCTCCTCGCTAATGCTCACTACCCTTATCATCCCAATAACTAACATTTAGTTACTAGAACCGGTGGCTGCATGGTATAACACGCCACTCTTGCAGTAGACTAGACTGTTGATGACAGGGAGATATAGGTTCGAATTTCGGTCGGATGTACTGAGGTCAATCTTTCAAAAATAGTTTTACACTCTCCCTCCAGGCAAATGCGGGTACTCTTCCTCTAAATATAACCTCCTTAACCCTAAACCATTAGTGTGATTGAATATGCGTATAACCCGAACAGGTAGTAAGACACGGTGCTAAAAAAAAGTAAGTTTATTGAAAACTGTATTGGTGAGCGCGTGGATTAAACGTCAGGCTCGTTTAGTTTGGTTTTTCTCAGTGTTGGGATTAGAATCCTGGTCGGTTGCAAAAATAATGGGTTTTTTTCCCATATGGTTCTCAAAATTATATTTCATGCAAATACTTGTATATTTTGATTCTAAAATTCTGCCCGACTCATCCATACCTGCTTAGTGAGACTAATCGGGTATACCGGACGGAGATTAAGACAAGGTACATTAAAAAAATTATTTAACCATAAAATTATGTTTTCACCATAAAATAAAGGAGTAAATAGATATGTTTAATTATCAGTAGTATATTTAACATACTCTATGTGTATAAAAATATCAGTCATGGACAGAGGAAAATAGCAAGGGAGACATTCATCCTATTTCCCTGGCTAAGATCACAAATAATTTTAATAAAAACTCAATTCAAATTATATAGAACTTTATTATATAATATCACATAGTAAGTGTCGAATGCATGGGTTACGTTTTAATACAAGGTTTACGGCTTCATATTTAAAGATGTACGCAATTAGACACATCAAAATACCCCTAAAAATTACAAATAGAAAAAAAATAGTACACAAATAATGCCACTTACATTATTTATATCCTTGATTTTTTTTTGTTCCTTTAAAAAATTACTCCAAATAACTTCCTTAAGAATATAATATTCTTACATTTTATTGGCCCTCAGCGAATGTGCCTCCTAAACCCGCCCCCCTTTTTCACTTCGGAATCTAATTCGGGCTACAGCCTGGAATTAACACACCTCTCCCCCCACAAACCCTCTAAAATAATAACATTTATAGGTACACGATTAACAGTTATGGTTTAATAAATGTACATATCTTTTATGAATAATTGATTATGTAAGTAGTTTTATACGATTTAGTTATTGGTGTATTTAATATTAGTGTGGCACACTTCTTTGGCTGTAAAGTTTAGGTCGAGGTTTTTCAACTGGTGGCCCAAGATACCTATTTTTGCGGCCCGCGAAGTTTCTTGGGAAAATGAGCTACTGTAGTAAAATTGATGTCTTTAGTCGAGAAATACCAAGTTTTTGTTTGACTGCGCGGGAAAAATCCATGAAAGCTCCAACTGTTATCCATCTTTAGTATTTATTCCTTACATCTGCTGTATTATATTGATGTATCAAAGATATTTTAGTCCGAAAATTCGTTTAGTATTTAATTAATACTAGCCCAGATCCATCTCTGGTCAAATACAGTGTTTACAATGCACTATATCTTCTGGTATGTGCTAGAGCAAGTTGCTACTTTCATTGACCGGTCTCGGTCTCACTTATGGCTCTGACAATTATGAAAGTGGCGGAGGTATGAACAATAGCCTACTAGTAATAACATTCAATAGACAGCCAGTTCCTCTAGTGAATGGAGTGAAAGTAAGTGTCACTTGTAGGGTCAAATGGATGGTTTGGCAGACTGATGCGCAATAGTACCTTCTGGCACAGTGAGGAAAGAAACGAGAAACTAACTTACCCCTTATTTCCCTAGTACACCTCTTCAGTACTTCACAGACTTTACAGGTGACGGTGTAACTGTTGAGGATCCAACCAACCTTCGGGTTGAGTACTATACATACATAATTATGTAATTAAACATGTTTAAATTACCACCTCTCATTTCATTCATAATTAAATATCTGTTTGACAAAAACGATCCAATTATGATGTGGACCTGCTCCAAGACTCGTGGATTCATTTGTGTCCCTGGGACGCTTCTAATTGTAAGTTGGAAACCTCTGCGTTACTCTTGCAATATACTGGACTCCTGTTGAAGGGGAAGTTAAGGACAGAATCACGGTTGGATTTACTTTCTCCACACAAATGCGGGTACAATTCCTTTTAATTCAACCTTCCTTATCCCTAGTGCGTTAGCATAGTTATTAATAGATAAGTGTCAAACCCGAACATGTAGTAAGACTCGACGCTAAAAAAAAAGGACAAATATTGCCACTTAAATTATTTAAATCGCTGCTTTACTTTACTATAAAAAATACTCCAAATAACTTCTAGATTCATTTGATAGTCGAAAATGTTCTTGGTCTTCAACAGTTAGGAATTTCACTTTGTATACAGCCTTTATTGTACTCCTACACCACATTACTTAAAAAAAACAATCTGTATATGTCATTAACAGCTATTCATTCATATTTAATTTATTACTAGATGAACATACACGAATTAAATATTGGTTTATTTGATATTAGTGTGAAATACACGATTATCTAGGGTGGGTAGTATGACACAGAACATGTTTGGTAATGTTCTATGGAAGTTAAGACTTTGTTAGCTAGCAGTAAAGTGTTCTCGAGACCAAGTCGAATATGAGTCACTCGAGGCTCTGATTAGTATGTCTAGTGGGCCGTAATATCGCTTTAATCAACATATGACACTCAGATGCTTGAAGGTGGACGGTTGCATTTTTTTACTTCATTGCTCAACACATTTTTGAAGCAATTAAGCAGAGTTGGGTCGAATCCATTATTTTTACAAATCTTAAGGCCGATGTTACACTATATGTGTTTTTTTACCGGCCCGGTTTGGTGAAGTAGAGTTTTCCAAATTGAAAACTAGTGCTCTTGAGACTGAAGGATTATTGAAAGAACCAGTAGTAGGTAAATATTGGGTTCATCCTCTCTACACCGAACAAGAGTCAAGATAATATTTTATATTGGGTGACCTGGCGGTCTAGGGGTAAGGTGTCAGACTTCTGTGCTGGTGGCTTGGGTTCAATCCTCGGTCCCGGCAAAGATTTATCTGATTACCAAACCCTTCCTTCACCTTTGACAAGACGTGTATTAATCACAACTTGTGAATGTGTGGAATGCCAGGCCTGCATCGTGGTTCGGATTTCACGTTAAACTGTAGCGCCTCCATTTCATCTCACAATCACCCTACCATTACACATTAGCGTAAGTGCGTATAACCCGAACGGGTAGTAAGACGCGCTGCTAATAATAATAGTAATATTTTATTACATTTTACGTTGATAATCGGTAACATGAAAGATTTTATTTTTTAGTATTACCTCATGTCAACAAATTAATTTGATGAATTGTTCAACATAATGCGCCCGCACATAACCAAACAGAAGACAACTTTAGGAGCGCAATAAGTTCAGAGGAAAGATTGAACATTACATTATTTGTCGATATCGAACAGAAGTAAGGAACGAACTGTCATGACCGCACCATGTGACCACCTGCTCTAGAATGAATGTGTCATTGCAGCTATCCCGTTGTCCGGCTATCCCGCCACGCCGCGGCACGATGCGGTGGCTTCCGGTGAGTACAGCAGAACCGGAGTAGGGTAACAACTCCCATTTAAAACAAAATGTAAGGCCCCGTTACACCTAGGCAAATTGAATCGAATCGAATTGACTCGACTCGAAGCGTGGCAGCCAGAAAAGTATTCTTTTCCGCGTATTTAAACGGACCCGCTCACACCTATACGAATAAAATAAAATCGAAGCGAAGAAAAAATAATTCTTCGCAGAGAATACTGTTTTCGATTCGATTCGATAGTGTCACCAAGCGAATGTTAATTAATTAATTAATTATTATCACCACGTCTTACTACCCGTTCGGGTTATACGCACTTACGCCAATGTGTAATGGTAGGGTGATTGTGAGATGAAATGGAGGACCTACAGTTTAACGTGGAATCCGAACCACGGTGGAGGCCTGGCATTCCCCACATTCACAAGATGTCTTGTCAGAGGTGAAGGAAGGGTTTGGTAATCAGATAAATCTGTTCCGGGACCGAGGATTGAACCGCAGCTGCCAGCACAGAAGTCCGACACATTTCCCCTAGACCACCAGGTCACCAAGCGAATGTTGGGTCATCTGTTTTTTTCGGGAAAGTTCGAGGACATTCATTCAGTAGATCAGTGTGTGGGTGTTCAAGTTTTTTGTAAGGTGAAGTTGTAATGGAACTAATTACTTTAATTGAGGGCTTTAGATTTATTTACGATAGAAATAATAAAAACTACAGCAATGTTAACATGAGAAAGGTTGCATTGGAGGAAATCAATAATACGTTTAGAAAATAAAACCAAAGCTTATTTGAACTCATTTGAATCTTATAGTTTGTGAAGCCTGTGAGCTTTTATTCATATTTTGTTTGGTTGGTTTTTAAGTTTTCCCCGAGATTGTAGTGAGCTAAACCACCAATTCACAGTATAAGAGCTCTAAAACTAGTTCAAAATAAAAAATTTGTAAGCAATTAGTTTTCTAAAATTTAGAATTTGATTATTTCTCATATTTATATATATGTTTATTTTTTTATGTATACAGCATATGCACGTATATATTTATAAAGATAAAAAAAACAGAGCTTAGAAAATCTAAATTATAAGTAACTTATTAATTTTTGAAACACATTAAGGTTAATAACGAGTGATTAATATAATATTGTAAGGAATTAATTAATTAATTGTAATAAATTTATTAGAAAAGCTACATTAAAATTAAATTTAAACCTTTTTTAAATTTCAATATAGCTTTTTTAATCATTGATTGATTACTCACAATATTATATCAAAGACTCAAACTAGGATTAGCTGCTCTATTATTTTAGAAGTTAAAAATTTTAAAAAAAGTAGTCATAGGTATGGTCTTGAAGTTTAAAAAAATGCTCTGGTAGTTTAGTATTTTTATATGCCAGTCTTAAATTATTTTGACCTTTATACTGTATAGTTGCATACATCGTTTGGCCTGGATTTAAATACAAAAAGACTCCATTCCTTCCAAATATCGTTAAAATGTGTCCATGCATTTGTACGTAATCACTAAACAAACAGTCAGACGAGATTTCAAACAGTCGAGCTTAAACCTTCACTTCAATTGACAAATAAATTCATTAAGTAAAGTTCCGTTTTAACTGACTGTACTTCTATAACTTTTTCTAAAAAAGGGTAAGTTATTCAAATAACCCTAAGCATCTCCTTTATAAGTCTGTCTCAATATCCTTAGAGGAATTTCCAGATGACTAATGGGCAATCAATAGCTTGATAATTAAAAGTCGAGGTCGGGGGTGCAAGTTAAGGGTTGAAGACGAGGGTTGAAGCTCAGTTTCTGAGGTCGAAACACTCTTCCCTTCCTCCCTGTTGGATATTAGCTTTTAATTAATGAACTAAGCGGGCCAGGCAGGCAGTAACCAAGGGGCCCGAGGCGAGCTTATACATCTCAACCCTTCCTTGTCTCCGACTTGTTTTAGAAGCGGGTGTGAGGAGGTTGGTGAGGGTAACAAGGCGATAAAACCACCCCCCTGAGGCTAATTGTCTCTATACACTGCAGCCCTGACAAGTGTTACTCTTAACTATGATGAGTGTGATGATTATACCTATAGAAGAACACCGGTTCAAATGATTTAAATAATTTCTACATCTTTCAAATGATAACTATATCTGTGAGCAGCTAACTATGGTAGTGATTATTTGGATCAACAGACAATGCTGTTAGCTATAAACTGGATGACTAGGTAATTATGTTAGCTATAAACTGGATGACTAGATAATGGTGTTAGCTATAAACTGGACAACCAGATAATGATGTTAGCTATAATCTTTATAACCATATGATGGTGTTAGCTATAAACTGGATGACTAGATAATGATGTTAGTTATAAACTAGATGACTAGATAATTATGTTAGCTATAAACTGAACAACCAGATAATGATGTTAGCTATAATCTTTATAATCAGATAATAGTGTTAGCTATACTATATGACTAGATAATTATGTTAGCTATAAATTAGATGACTAGATAATCATGTTAGCTATAAACTAGATGACTAGATAATGATGTTAGCTATAAACTAGATGACTAGATAATGATGTTATCTATAAACTGGATGACTAGATAATTATTTTAGCTATAAACTGGACAACCAGATAATGATGTTAGCTATAATCTTTGTAACCAGATAGTGGCGTTAGCTATAAACTATATGACTAGATAATTATGTTAGTTATAAACTATATGACTAGATAATTATGTTAGCTATAAAATTGATGACTAGATAATGATGTTAGCTATAATATGGATACCAGATAATGATTTTAACTATTATCTGAATGACCAGCTAATGATGTTAATTATAATCTGAATGGCCAGATAATGATGTTAATTATAATCTGAATGACCAGATCATGGTGTTAATTTTAATCTGAATTACTATTATCTTAATAACAATATAATGATTAACTATCCTAAGAGTACATAAACAGAGCTATCTGATTGGCCTGATGGTGACAATGATAGGACGGGTTGCAAGATAACAATATAATTATCTTGATGAGCAAACAGTTTCTATTTTCAAGAGCAGTTCCTTGAAATGTTACCAAGTAAATTAATTTTAAATAAAAAGTTTTGCTGTCCGAGATATTAAGGGGTACTGTTTCAACCCTCGCTCCAGTGCTATGCGAAGAACGGGGTGTGAGGGTGGAAGTGTTGTCTCTGATAGACTTGTTGCCGGCCGCTGATTACCCTCCCCCTTTCACTTTCCACTTCATTCCCTGAGTCTGCGTATGATGAAGTGCGCTCATTACCCCCGGGTGTTAATTGCGGCCAATTGCCGCCCGCTATATCGCGCTACTACCCGTCTTGAAAACATACGCTTCTTTCTCTCCTTTCTACTAGGTCGGCCCAATTTGGAGCAGTTGATGATGGAGTTAAGGTGAATGGAGTGGAGATGCGCGTTAAGAACAGTATTTTGCCAGTTTTTATAACCTAAAACTTTTCTTTTTTCAAAAATAAAGTATCCTTTTGAAGAGACGTTCATTTGTTTTATACACGTGGTAATAGTAACAGTTCTCGAATATTGGTCATAAGCAGGGCCCGGATTTTGATTAAATGTCTTTTTTTTTTCGTCACATACAGACTTTGTTCATAAATACATAAACTCTGTTCATGATCCCCTTGTTGTAAGAATGGAATTTTATAAGTACAATTTTTGTTCATTTGTAGAAATTTGAGTCGTTTTAATGTATTTTTGAGTTATGTGAAGGTATTTATGTTGAATAATTATATTTTTAAATACCATACTAACAATATTTTATAAATGCATATTTTTTCCAACACACAGTTGTTGTAATGATAATATAATGTAGTCCATGAACCTTGTATCCTCTTTGCTTGTCTGGTTGTAAAATACCCATTCCAGTTGAGACTTCAACTTTCGCTTGAGCGGGTTGCGTTGGGAAGGGGGGGCTATTACTTCTCAATCAAATATTTATAGATCAATATAATATTTAGCAGAATGCAAGAGTTTAGTTTCTAAGGGCTTTTCATCGTATGGATATATTTTTAGTTTACATTTATAAAGTGCTTGTTTGATCTAGTTGTGTGCATTTATTACTAGTTTTGGTTCATATTTTTAGGTATTTTTTTAAAATCTGAAGTAGCTTATTCATTCCTTTTTTTATTATTTTAATGTTATAAAAATCCGGGCCCTGATCATAATCATCGTGGAATTTGAACAAAAACTTGTTAAATGAAGAGAAACCTCTTGCTTATTTTGTTGTTTTTTCTATCATAGTCTCTTACCACCTGTTCAGGCTGTACACATATATGATAATTACTCTAATAGGGTAGGGGAGGAAGTAGTTGTTTTAGAAGTAATCTCCCAAATTTACTTGAAAGGAGAGTGGAGAACAATTTTGGAAAAATATCTCTCTAAGCCTGACCGGGATTCTAACCCCAATCTACCCGTCATAAGCAGGTCAGTCTAATATGAGAGTGACGCCTTAGACTATTCGGCCACTTCAGAGGGTTAAAAAAAGTTTTGTTAAAATGCTAATATGCTCCTGACAGTTATTCGAGAATTGTTGACCATATGTAGAAAATTAAACTAAACGTATCTACTGAAGCAATTTTTTTAACTATATTTTTAATGGATACTACAAAAATATTGACCAAAACTCGTGATCCCCTACCATCCATCTTAACGAGCAGCTTAAGCTCCAACATCATATTTTCCAGATTTATTGAAATTGTTTTTTTATCTAGAATTAAATAAATCAAAATGACAAAATTTAATTTTTTGAAATAGAATTATAAGTAAAATTCTTTCAAAATACTATTGAAAAGAAACATCGTTAAATGCGTTTTGTGAAAAAATATTTGGTCTAATACTTCTGATCAGTACCGTCATGATACTAAGAGCTTGGTGTTTTATTGGAAAGTTGGTAAAAAATTGCTTATAATTTGGTTAGTTAATAAACTTTACCTAATTAATAGTCAATGTGTACTTTGCCATATTTTTCTGTACTATAAAATCTAATTCATAAAATTGTTTAAAAAAACATATGATCAAGTTTTGTCATTAATGAGAGATTAATGTTGTAATAAAACCGAAAAGGGTGACAAATACTGTTTCAAAAGTTAATCAATTGAAAATATATTTGTATATTTGAAAGTGGAAAAAAAAGTAGCACTTTTTGTATCTAACACATGAAGCGAACGTAACTTTACACCTTTTCTTTTTACCAAGCGTAGTTCTTTAGCTTTGTTTTATTTTTGTTCATAATAAGTTTTATAATACATATATAGGTGACCTGGTGGTAGGGGTAAGGTGTCAGACTTCTGTGCTGGGGGTCCGGGTTTCAATCCTCGGTCCCGGCACAGATTTATCTGATTATCAAACCCTTCCTTCACCTCTGACAAGACGTGTATTAATCACAACTTGTGNTCAATCCTCGGTCCCGGCACAGATTTATCTGATTGCCAAACCCTTCCTTCACCTCTGACAATACATCTTGTGAATGTGAGGAATGCCAGGCCTCCACCGTGGTTCGGATTCCACGTTAAACTGTAGGTCCTCCATTTCATCTCACAATCACCCTACCATTACACATTAGCGTAAGTGCGTATAACCCGAACGGGTAGTAAGACGCGGTGATAATAATAATAATAAATATTATAACACAATACATATTAAATAAACGTCGCAAAATTAACTGATACATTCACACCGAGTAGTACAGATTCATTAAAAAAGAGAGAAGGCGAGTAAACGAGAGGAATTTTTTTGTCTCACAGTTTAAGAACAAAAAAAAATTCCCCACAGAAATTGGAATTTAAAAAATTTCAAATGTAAAAAAAATAAAACATAAACGCTTGACTTATACCCCGAATTAATCTGGGTGAGCGAGCCTGCAATTAAAGAAATAAAGCGCCCCTTTCCTCTTATCTTAGAATAAGAAAGACAAAAAAAACAAACAGACGAAATTAGCGAGGATGGAGGAATGGATGCAATTAGCACAGAATTATGAAGTGGAATCCGCCTTGCTTTCCCGCAGACATTCTTTCTTCAAGACATTTTAATACCAGGACACGTACACTTTCATTCTTTTATTATTTCCTTCTTTAAATATAGCTTTAATTATTTCTAACATTTACAAAAGGTTTCCTTAAATTAACAAGTTAAGAAGTTTTATTTTCGTTTTGAAAAAAAAAAAGAAGGAAAAAAACCAAGCCGAGGACTTTGTTATGTTTTACTTTATTACATTTCCTATATTTCGTTTTCCTTTCCACATTTATTTCTTAAAATTGTGAAAAAAAAAAAATTAGTTTCGTTAGACCTTTTAATTAGGTGACATTCTATCTAGACAGTTAAAAACAATCTTCACATAATTCTTTCTGAGCTCGTCAAGTGTTTTTGTCTACGTTTGTTCATATCTGATATATTAAAATAAACTCAATATTATTATTATTATTATTATTATTATTATTATTATTAGCACCGCGTCTTACTACCCGTTCGGGTTATACGCACTTACGCTAATGTGTAATGGTAGGGTGATTGTGAGATGAAATGGAGGACCTACAGTTTAACGTGGAATCCGAACCACGGTGGAGGCCTGGCATTCCTCACATTCACAAGATGTATTGTCAGAGGTGAAGGAAGGGTTTGGCAATCAGATAAATCTGTGCCGGGACCGAGGATTGAACCCCGGACCCCCAGAATAGAAGTCTGACACCTTACCCCTAGACCGCCAGGTCACCTATTATTATTAATTATCTCGTTGAACGTCCAGAATATTAACTATCTGTTGATATGAAACTATCCCACATCAGCGTGGAGAGAGTATGGGAAAACTACTACCTCCTGTGAATTCAACCAAGATCCAAACCTCAACCTCCTTGTCATCGGCAATATATTAAACTTGGGGGTACTTGACCCTGATGCAGGTATTTCGATCTTGGGTGGATGCAATGAAGGCATGTATTGTATTCTTAAAACAAAATAAAACAAAGCTTAACTACAACCTAATGTTTCTATTAATAAAGAGCTAAAGTTTATTTAAAAAAATGAGATACTGTAGTCGTACATAATGAGCTCATAGGAATTGACCAAAACAGACGAAGGATTATTCATATTTCTGTCCTAAAGAAACGACGTTCGTCTTCAGGTGTTATTGCCCTAAAGAAAGAAACGAGGCTCATCTGCAGGTGTTACTGTTTCAAATATAATCACGACGCTTACCCAAAGATGTTATTGTCATAGAGAATGAGACTATGCTCACCTGCAGGTGCTAGTGTCTTAAAATGAGACTATGCTCACCTGCAGGTGTTATTGTCCTGGATAATGAAATGATGCTCACCTCCACGTGATACTGTCTCAAAGAATGAGACTGCGCTCATATGCATGTGTTATTGTCCTAAATAAAGAGACTATGCTCACATGCAGATACTATTGTCCTAAAGAAGAAAGACACGAGATTCATCTACACGTGTTATTGTCCTTAAGAAAGAGACTACGCTCACTTGCTAGTGTTATTGTCCTAAAGAAAAATACAACTTTCACCTGCAGGTGTTATTATCCTAAAGAGAGAGACAACGTTCACCTGTATGTATTGTAAACTTTAATTTAATTAATCCGTATATCATAAATAACCGGTGAAGCTAATTCTGGTAAAATGTACAAACTCGTGATTGAGTAAAGGTACGGATGTGTCATTGTATTTCTCAGTTTGTTTCTAAGAAAGAACTCTGGCTTTGTGTTCATTCGTTTCCACAACATTCTGAGTATTGTATATTACACAGTTATTTGGTGTTTATTGTGTACATACAATCTGTGTTTTAAAACTTAGTGAACATATTATCATGCGAGTCAATTAAAATGCAAATCTTTTTTCTTATGGTGTGTCTGGTCATACCCCGCACACCCCTTACGTACGCCTATGGTTTCCAGATATTGTCCGGTAGTCATATAATTAATCTTATATGAAAAATAAAATAACCTCCTAGATCTACTTTAGTTATGCATACGTCAAGCTATGTTCTCTGCAGCTGTCACTTTAGACATGAACTATTAATGCATACAAATCTAAATAGAATGTAGTAAAGTTTTATTATTTTTGGGGGGCCTACTCGCCCTCTTCAGTGGCTAAACGTTTAAGGCGTCACTCTCGTGTTGGACTGGCCTGCTGATGATGGGTGGATCGGGGTTCGAATCCCGGTCGGGTATACCTAGGGTGGTTTTTTCCTAAAATGGTTTCCCACTCCTCTTCCACGCAAATTTGGGTAGATTACCTCTAAAATGCTTACTTCCTCATCCCTACCCCATTATAGTAATTATAATATGTGCGTATAACCTGAACAGGTAGTAATACGCGGTGATAAACGAAGTTTATCAACATAAATACAAAAACCCTGATTTAATGATGTGCCTAATTTTTTTAAAAAAGAAGAAATAAATGACATTTTTTGTCACACTTTTTTACTGTCTAGATTTGTTTTAAACATTGTGTGTGTTTTATAAAAGTTGTCAGTTTTTCTCCTTTTCAAGCTGTCAGCGATTGGCGTGATAGGCGGTTTGAGCAGAGCAGTAAAAATACTGGGTCCATCTGTAACGTGCAGAATATCTAACGTCCATGACCAAAACGACGTCCATCACGCCTAGGTGTAGAGATAAGTGTGCAAGGTTGCATATGACAGTGGAGGAGGGATTAATCCATGACAAGTATAAACCCGCATCTATGGATAAATTGCAACCAATGGCCTTGGTGCTTGTTTATTACATACACTAGTTATATTTAAATTATAATTTTTGAATAAAAATAGTCTCAGTTCATAAACTAGATTAACCTAAGACACATTTTGTATTAAATACCTAATCTTTATATTATAAATTGTAAAATATTGGGGAGGGGGGGGAATTAATCAATAAAAAGTAACTTAATTTATTGTAGGTACTATCTAAAATCCAAACAAGATATTATGGATATAAAATTGTAACGTCCAATTCTTCTAGAATTTCTAGAACCATCCATTATTAGTAGTATGTATTACCTAAATAATGCAATGATTGCTTATACATCTAAAGAATTTATAAGTACTGCTTTCTCAAGTTAATGTACTTTGTAAGTAATGAGCTGATTCAGTCTTAGTTCTATAAATTTCGAGACAACTACACTCATTTCAAGACACCAAATTATGTTCCAGCCTAAGAGCTGCTAGAAACAGTGTTCAACCTTTACACTCTTTATACCTTTAATTCTGATCTGAACGTAACGTTCTATCAGTCAGTACTAAAAGAGAAATGATGCAACTACTACACTATGTATCACTTGTGTTTCAGTCAGAACTGAATGTCCTAACATATATAAGAATAAAAAAGAAATGACTCAACCTTTACTATCTGTATACCTTGTGTTTTGGTCAGAGCTAAATGTTTTAGCAGATATAAGAATGAATTATAAATGATTAAACCTTTACTCTCTGTTGGTCAGAACTGACTGTTATATCAGATATAAGACTAAAAGAGAAATGAGTCAACCTTTACTCTCTGTATACCTTGTGTTTTGGTCAGAACTGAATGTTCTATCAGATATAATACTAAAAGAGAAATTAGTCAACCTTTATTCTCTTTATACCTTGTGTTTTGGTCAGAACTGAATTTCCTACAGGTATAAAAACAAAAGAGAAATGACTCAAACTTTATAGTCTCTGTGTACCTTGTGTTTCTGTCAAAACTGAATATACTAACAGATATAAAAATAGAATAGAAATTACTCAACCTTTACTCACTGTATACCTTGTGTTTCGGTCAGAACTGAATGTTCTATCAGATATTAGACTAAAAGAGAAATGAGTCAACCTTTACTCTCTGTATACCTTGTGCTTTGGTCAGAACTGAATTTTCTATCAGATATAAGACTAAAAGAGAAATGAGTCAACCTTTACTCTCTGTATACCTTGTGTTTTGGTCAGAACTGAATGTTCTATCAGATATAA
>CABFVX010000618.1:73697-99152 GCA_902151425.1 Timema shepardi | reverse complement strand
GTGTGACACTTATTTGGAATTCCCGACTGCGCGTTGAGGTTTGAGAGACATGAAAAAAGTGCCGAGTTTTTTTTTTGGAGTGTGTGTTATTTTTAAGGGTTCGTGGGGTGCGGGAGGGAGCTCTAAAGCAACGAGTTCTGAATACAAACATTAAATATACTGTACAGGTAGAAAGAGTACAGGACAGTAAAGCTAATCGAGTCTCTGGTCCTTGGAGAATAAACACTGTAACATGATAATATAACAAGAAGGAGCTTTATTACAGCTGTTACAGAAGTTGCTGTGTTTTATTATTTGATATTCTTCACCAACTCTTACTAGTTATATACAGTAGCCCCATGGCTTCTTTGGTGCTGACTGACAGCTCACAATAGACAGCTAAAAGCTTTGAAAAGCTACCAGACAAAATTATGTATCCTTACGCCGAACCATATGATCTATAAGAACATGTGTTTAGCAGTTGTCACCTCGGATGGTCAAAATCTAGGTATTATACCTAAATGTTGACTGTCAGAAGTCAGCTGTGAGCTGTCAGTCAGCACCAAAGAAGCCATGGGGCTACTGTAGGTATAGTAGCAGAGATATTGTCAGCCAGGTATCGAGTTGAGGTTAAATATTGATAAAACTAGTAATAATATACTAGTTTGTTGTCTAGTGGAATAACCATTTTTATGACCCTATAGCTCTACATATTTAGACTTGTAGAAATAGTCTAAAAGTTGATATTATTCACTGTAAACAGTCCAAAAATCCACATATTTCGGGAAACGAAAAGTAACTGGTAAATCGGTGTAAAATGGATATTTGTGAATAGGATGATGTCATTTAATAGGGAATTGTCACAACACGAATATTGTATTGCAGTTTGTATTTTCTTCCTCCCCTGTTTGTTCTCCTGTACAGCGGGACGGTGGTAAATCATTTAGGTAAAACAACACTCAATACATTCGGCCGGTATTCGAACCCTGATCTCCTGCTAAAAATAGCTATTATTGTATGTGCACCGTATATTACTACCCGTCCGGGCTACTTGCAAATTTGCACTAAAGGGGCAAGGGTGAGGGAAGTATAATTTGAAGGAAGGGCTACTCCCATTTTCGGTGAAAAGAGTTTTGGAACAGTTCTTTCCTGAATTTTTTTATAGTTGCTTAACACACCAGAAATGCATTTTTTTTTATTGAATCCCTTGGTCTGGCGGTCTAGGGGTAAGGTGTTGTATTTCTGTGTTGAGGGTCCGGGGCTCAATCCCCAGTCCCGGCACAGATTTATCTGATTACCAAACCCTTCCTTCACCTCTGACAAGACGTGTATTAATCACAACTTTTGAATGTGTGGAATGCCAGGCTTCGACCGTGGTTCGGATCCCACGTTAAACTGTAGGTCCTCCATTTCATCTCACAATCATCCTACCATTACACATTACCGTGAGTGCGTACAACCCGAACGGGTAGTAAGACTAGGTTCTAATAATAATAAGAAGAAGAAGAGGAAGAAGAATTTAGTGAATCTCGGATTTATTTCGCCCCTCTCTCCTTGACCCTATGCTTGATTTGTCCCCTCGTGAAGGCTATGAGTTTTAAACTCAATCGGATTCAAGCCAGTTATTTTCCAGATGCTTTAGCCATTGTTTTAAAAGTGATATGCGGACATCCTTTATTATTATTATTATTATTATTATTATTATTATTATTATTAGCACCGCGTCTTACTACCCGTTCGGGTTATACGCACTTACGCTAATGTGTAATGGTAGGGTGATTGTGAGATGAAATGGAGGACCTACAGTTTAACGTGGGATCCGAACCACGGTGGAGGCCTGGCATTCCCCACATTCACAAGATGTCTTGTCAGAGGTGAAGGAAGGGTTTGGTAATCAGATAAATCTGTGCCGGGACCGAGGATTGAACCCCGGCCGCCAGCATAGAAGTCTGACACCTTACCCCTAGACAGCCAGGTCACCGACATCCTTTATTAAAGTCGAGTTCAGCAAGTCGTCACGTTTAACATACCTAGGTCTTATCTAAGGTGGTAGCTACGAGAGTCTTTTTCGTCGCCTCATCACACTACCAGTTCAGGTTGTACGTATATGTGCTAATTACGCTCATGTGCTAAGGATGAGGGAGGTTTAATTTAAAGGAAATGTGCCAGAATTCGAGTAGAGGGTGAGTGGAAATCCGTTAAGTAAAAAACCGCCCACAGTACACTCGACTGGAATTCGAACCCCAATCTCCCGCTCTTCGGTGGTCCCGTCTACTGTGAGCGCAAATCCTTCGACCACCAAAGTGGGAAGGATTACATTTAAGAGAGGAAATACACCAGCATTTGTCAGTAGAAAGAGGATGGTAATATGCGCAATGATTTTTACTTTCTCGCTATCTTACAGGTATAGAAAGTATAGTGATCGTTAAAAAAAATCGAACTCGAGATTTTGATGAATCTTGACATTTCATGACCCCCCGAATCCAAAAAAGTTGTTTTTGACTTTCCGTCTGTCTGTACCTCCAACTAGAGCCTAAACTATTTTACCGATCGGGCCAAAACCTGGTATCTAGGGTTTTCATAGGGTTTCCCCGCGGAGTTTTTGGAATTGGATATCTAACCCTAAAATTGAGGGTAGTTTACTGAAGGGAAAAAAGAGAAAAAGTCGATTTTCTCGAAATCGGCTCTAACAATTTTGATTAAATTTCATTTCTAAACATTTCTAAATATTCCAAACAAAATGGCTACTCTCAATATTTCGGCAAAATGACTTTGAGGGCTCCGTTTTGATCCATAAATTATCTTTTTTTATTAAATAATATCTCCTAAACTATTTGAGATATAAAATTACTTATCGTTAACAATATGTAGGTCTCTTTACAACACAAATATTTAATTAAAAGCATATTTTTATAAAACCACAAACTTTCAAGCTATACGTAAATATATATATTTTTTAACTTTTTGAACACAAAAGGTAAAAAGTATTGCGAACACAAAAGAAAATATAACCTGAAATGTTGATTGATGTCGACGTCTCATGACCCCCCCAAACCCTAAAAAGTGGTATTTGCAATAACGTATGTCTGTGTGTCTATTTAAACTTAAAATTAAGAGTAGTTTAAGAAAAGGCGAATAGAGAACAAATTGATTTTCTCAAAATCGACTCTAACGATTTTGATTAAAATTCGTATCTAGGTGTTGATTAAGATTATAAATAAACTGGCTATTTTCATTTTCCCATGAAAATGAATTTTAGGGTACTCTACAGAAGCAGAAACTTCCGTATCTCCGCAATTATTTGAGATACTAAATAACTTATCATTTCAAAATTGTAGTACTATTAAAAATGAAAAACTTTTATTTGAAATATATTATTATAAATCCAAATGTTTCTGAGATATTGGTAAATATATTAATACAATTTTGTGACATTTAGTTGTAAAGAGATACTACTTAAGTCTTAACGCAATAATTCTCAAATGCCATAGAGTAATTAAATATAAAAAATTATCTAAAAGCTTATATTGTTTTTCCTTAAATCTCTTAATAGAAATGTTTGTACAACAATGATATATATCCATTTTATACTCAATAGCTAATATTTATATTTTTTATTGGTCAAAATTTATAAATGAGGAATTTAATAGCAATGCGATGGCATGAAGATTTGCAACACCTTATAAAATGTCAAAAATTTCAACTGGAAGTTTAAATTTTAATACGAAGTGTTGACCCTTATGGACCCAACATTGATCTTTTTTATCGGCCCAAACTTACAAATGAGGACATTAATTCTTTAAAAACAAAATTATAATATTTAAAACCAGGCTAAAAAAAAGTTTTACATAAGTATAGTGCAATTTATGCTTGGGTTTGCTAATGTATATTATTTCGTTTCACATATATTACAAGTTTTGAGTAAATATCTCCATTTTCAAACAATAGAGCGAGAAAGTCCGTGCGGAGTTTCTCAAAATCGACTCTAACGATTTTGATTAAAATTCGTATCTAGGTGTTGATTAAGATTATAAATAAACTGGCTATTTTCATTTTCCCATGAAAATGAATTTTAGGGTACTCTACAGAAGCAGAAACTTCCGTATCTCCGCAATTATTTGAGATACTAAATAACTTATCATTTCAAAATTGTAGTACTATTAAAAATGAAAAACTTTTATTTGAAATATATTATTATAAATCCAAATGTTTCTGAGATATTGGTAAATATATTAATACAATTTTGTGACATTTAGTTGTAAAGAGATACTACTTAAGTCTTAACGCAATAATTCTCAAATGCCATAGAGTAATTAAATATAAAAAATTATCTAAAAGCTTATATTGTTTTTCCTTAAATCTCTTAATAGAAATGTTTGTACAACAATGATATATATCCATTTTATACTCAATAGCTAATATTTATATTTTTTATTGGTCAAAATTTATAAATGAGGAATTTAATAGCAATGCGATGGCATGAAGATTTGCAACACCTTATAAAATGTCAAAAATTTCAACTGGAAGTTTAAATTTTAATACGAAGTGTTGACCCTTATGGACCCAACATTGATCTTTTTTATCGGCCCAAACTTACAAATGAGGACATTAATTCTTTAAAAACAAAATTATAATATTTAAAACCAGGCTAAAAAAAAGTTTTACATAAGTATAGTGCAATTTATGCTTGGGTTTGCTAATGTATATTATTTCGTTTCACATATATTACAAGTTTTGAGTAAATATCTCCATTTTCAAACAATAGAGCGAGAAAGTCCGTGCGGAGCCCCGTACCATTTATTTTTATTCCAACCATAGCTCTAACTCTCCTGTTTCAGAGTCAGGAGCGCTGACCACCGCGCCGAGCAGGTCCTGTGAATATGGCGGTGACTGGTATCAGATGATTTACCTGACAGGAAGGGTATGTCACACACGTGTCCTGAGAAGAGGGATCTCCTCCACCCACACGTGTTAACATGCGAGACAAGACACTGAGACATGACTGACTCTTTGAGGGAAACAACTTGACTCCGGTTGGCACTAGAATAGTCGAGTACAAACCAAGTGGGGTCTATTACCGGGAATAGTTGTCCGGCAGTAGGAGAACAAACAAGGAAAGAAGAAAATACCAATGATAGTAAAAGTTGTGTGATGGCCCTCATCTAATAGACATCTTTCAATTCACAAAGATCAATTTTGTCCTCAACGATATCCGGCCCCGTAGTGTGGTGGTCAGTGCACCTGTCCGGGTTCAATTCCCGGCTGGTGCCTTGGGTATTTTTCTCTTGGGGGTTGGTAAATTAGTTTTAGGCTAGGTTTAAGACGCCCACTAACCCACAGCTCTAAATTCACTATAATCACATCATCTAATTGCGGGTAATTAAAGACAGCTTCCATGGTTGTCTCCTGGACAACGCTTTGTGACACCAGGCCGACGAATGGTCTACATACAGGTTACCGCACTGGACGTCGTGTCTCTCCCGGTTCGTAATTTCATACGCTAAAAATAAATTTAAAAACTCTCAATGATATATCCAAATATTTGGACTTCTTAGACTTTTCAGACCCAACCTTTAAACTATAATTACAAGTCTATACATAAATAGGGCGATAGGAAACAGTTTTGTGTTCACTCCAATAAATACCAAACTCGTGTGCTGTTAAAGGTTTTGTCAAGATTTTACCTAAGCGCAACAACATCTGATTGGCAATATTTCAGTTACCTGATTACCTACCTCTTAAGATTGTCCAATCCGTGTAGCTTGGGTTACATATTTAGAAACTTTTATTAATAATACAATCGTTTGGTGTTTACTGGAATTAACAGCAAACTATTTTCTCTGACCCTACAGTATGCACAAGTAGACTTGGAAACATAATCTAAACGTTTACATTTTCTACTTTGAGAAGTCCAAGAATTCACATTTTTGATAGATATGATCAATACCTATAAAATATCATTAATAAAATACTAAAACACTATCAATTTTTTCTCCGCAAAAATATGCGTTTGTATTTTCTTAAAGCCCCTTCCAAATAAAATTGTACTATAGATTGTATGGGTAGTAGGACTAGTCCACATACACATATAATACCACTTGGAACCATGCCCAGGCCCTTCAGATCGAGATCTGACTTCATAAACCCATCCAACCACGTCAGCATATATCAAATAGTTCTATTGAAGATATTGCAAAACCAAGAGGGTTTTTTTTAAACGGTACATTGCTTAAAGTGCCCGAAGCTACTTCACAGCAGAAGGCCCTAACGTCAGTCGTACAGCTTCCTATAATTTCCGCGAGAAGACCCTCTCCCCTCCCCTTATCCCCATCACCCCCAACACACACTTCTCATCAATATGACGGATAGATGACTACCTTAACCTTTGTTTACAATACATTGTCTAAAATGAAAAGGCCCTTCCCTCAGATAGATAAAAAGCATGCGTGGGTCCGACCAACCTCTTTTTTGTTTCTCCTCTCGGGTGTTTGAATGGGTGCTAGGTTGGGTGGGGGAGGGGTAAGGGTATTAGCCCCCACATAGCTTGTCAATCAGAAGGGCACAAGGGGGGTAACAATTAAGTTTGGTCCAGCTGCCATTGGGGGGGATAAGAAGGGGGGGGTGTATTCTTTCAACATTCGAGCAGCTGGTTCAAGGGGGAGAAAAGGATTAGCGCGAGTTGAATCTCTAACGAAAGATGCTCAGTGCGATGTAACAATGAAGCAGGGCTGTGCTACTGTGGCCACTCTTCTTTTTTTATTTTTGTTTCTCGTTGAAACGAGACTAATGAATCCGTCGCGTCACTCATGGTAAGCATAATCACGTGTGAAGTCACAACGTAAACGATGAAACTGGTAGCTTTTCCGCGAGAGAAAATCACTTTTACCGGGACCAAGGCAAAGGAATCGTGGCTAGCACCTGATCTTCGTCGGGATCTGTGGGCTGTGGACATCCGTGCCCCGCGTGTTTCTAGCCATCTGGGCTATCTACGTATTAAAACTGACGGATAAGGAAGGGATCAGGACGGTACATTTCCAAGAAGCAAGCCCACCTTTGCTTGTTAGGAAAATAGGCAAACATCATGTGGAAACCACTTCAGTACAACCCAACCGGAATTCAAACCCTGATCTCATCATCACCCGACAAACCAAACAAGACCAGGCTGACGCCTTTGTCCCCATGTTCACTGGTGTTGGTTTCTAACCAATAAGTGCACGTTTAATCTCACCAGTGAACTCAAGACGATTCTAAAACTTAGTCAAGTTATTGAGAGGTTGGTGAACATTGAGAAAGGTGTCCTGGTTTTTGTATTGTAAAAAAAACTCACACGCAACGGTGGTCAAATGGTCTCAGACGTTATTCTTACAATAGTCTATATTTATGGTGGTGATAAAGGTTCGAATCTTGGCAGGGAGAGGGGCGTGAAGGGAAAATTTAACTAAAGAAATACATTTTGTTAATCAATATTTGATCGAAAGAGAAGATACGGTGGGAGGAATAAATGGTAAAAATCAAGGCTGGGATGGAAAATAAGATATTATGATCAAAATATTGGTGTAGTTCAAGAATGAGATGGAAGAGAAGAGATGACAAAAGAAAGAATTGATGGAAATAGAGAGTTTGATGAAAAAGAAGAGACGATGAAGAAAAGAATTGTTTGAAATCAAGACTGTGGTGGAAGATAGAAAATAGTGTTGATACAAACGAGAAGTGAAGGAACATGGATATAAGATAGGTGCGTTAGGTAGACTCTGTAAGAGAAGGTCAAGGGTTCAAATGCCGACCAGTTAGTTGAGGGAAATACTGCAGCTTTTACCCGCCAATGATCTCAATGAAAACAAACAACTTCTCAACTCTTGGCCAGGTGTCCACCTGCCTGGAAGCTGTCCGCGGAGAGCATGCGCGGTGAGTCGTCTTGGAGGTAGTGAGGACGTGCCTCGGCTCTTTGTCACGTGAGTGGTTCCCACGCACCGTCCGGGGTACATGGATGGGCCTGCTCGCGTGGTTAGCGCGTACGACAGTAATGCACAATAACAATAATCTCGAACGGGGAACGAGACGCATTTTTAATTTCAAACGTTTGAGTTCGTCCTAAAAAGGGATTGTTTACTAAAGAACCTGGATAAGAACCAAGGCCAGTTAGTTTTTCCCTGACGTCACTTCGTTATTGAAACCGTTAGACATATATGGTTTTATTCTCGTCCTAGTTTTTTCATTCTCTCAAATACACAAAATTATTTAAAAAATAAATAGTGTATCGAAAACTACTAATACTTCCTTGTGTGTGGATGTAAAAACTTAAAAAACAGTAATTGGTTAGCTACCTTAAAATAAAAATGTCTCTAAAACTAAGTAAATAATGTTTTTTTATATTGTAAACACTCAACAGATATAAATTTTGAACAAAATCGTAAATGAAATTTTTGTGAAACTTAAAATTTCAAATAATCAGTCATTATAAGTCCTTAGCTTTTTATGTAAAACATTCTCTAGTTATCAATTTATAGTAAAATTGCTATACCCATTTTCGAAAAATTTCAAATTTAAAAAAATTCACTTGTCATTAAACTACCATTAAATCCATTTTACTCCGAAAAACAAATATACAATACTGCTTATTATGTAAGATACTTTTAATAGATCCGATTTAAACACAATTGGAGGTATTTTTGAAAAATTAAAATATATCAAAAATCAGTTATCAGTAAACTACGCTTAATATAAGGTTTAGAATAATAAAAATAACGATTCGGCCCCGAAGTATGGTCATATAACATCCAAATATCAAGTTTGAACCAAACCCATCAAATCGTCTCAGCTCAACCCCAGATACAGACATAATTGTAGGACCCTCATTTTTAGTTCGGGGTGTGAGGGAAGGGGCAGATATGGAAGTAGAAAAATATTCATAGCTACAATACTTTCTCTATATGAGAAAT
Source organism: Timema shepardi (assembly GCA_902151425.1). Classification (NCBI taxonomy): domain Eukaryota; kingdom Metazoa; phylum Arthropoda; class Insecta; order Phasmatodea; family Timematidae; genus Timema; species Timema shepardi. The sequence continues at coordinate 90,234 of CABFVX010000618.1, read as the reverse complement.
AAAAACTAGAAACTTCAACTTCTAGATGGGCATGATGGGTGTGAGTCGGGGCAGAGGAAAGGGTGCGGGCAGTGCTTGGTTATAAAAGAGGGATGCAAGGTGGAAAAAAAACTCAAATAAAAACCGGCCAAATTGGTTTCTTTATTATTTAGAACTAGGGTAGGTCCGTATCATGAATTCAAAATTTGTATCTAACATTCATTTATATAAATAAATCCTGCCACTACATGTTTCGCTACATATTAAAAAGAAATATAATAAAAAATCAAATTACAAAAGAATAATACTATGACTAATTCATAACAAGCTTTCGCGAGACACTCAGAACAAAATAAAAAAGCGAGTTAATTCTTTTGTTTGAAGTCTCGGTGGTCAGGATTTTTATAGTTCGTCCTTTTTACGTGTGTGGGGTAGAGCGGGGGGAGGACTTTTATTAAGATAATTAGGAGACATTGCGGGCACTGGAAAAGGTACAAGGAAAAGTGTCCAGGAGACAAGCGAAGCGTTCAAAATATGGAGGAAACCAGAGCAAAAAAAAGTTGGAGAAAGAGAGAGAGGGAAGTACATAGTACAAGGCGTGAATTAGCCATAACACATTTACCCTCCAAAAAAACCTAGAGGGGGTGGGGGTGTTGGAGGCATTTCAGAGAAAAGAAAGAGAGAGAGGGAATAGGTATGTCGGACATTTTTTTTTTCTTAATTGGTATACCAAGTGTAAATGTATAAATATGCACACATGTGACTGTGAGAGTGTGAGTATGTGGGCAGGACCTCTACGCATACAAATGACTTTTTGGGTGCCTAACAAAAGAACATCGGCTAGACGAGGGTGGTCCGAAGAACAAACACTCTAAAGTCGCGCGGAAGAGCGGACCATGTCAGCCGGTTACCTGTAAGATTGGAAATTGTCGGGGTCTGAGGAGGATACAGAACACCTGGTGTCGTACCAAGTTGGGGGCTTACGTTACAAGTTTTGTACCACCTTCATGAGTCACGTTAGCCCTTAAGGTGGGATTGAAGGGTAAACGAGTTAAGGTATGTATTTGTGCAGTTTTGTACCAACACTTATTTTACGAAAAAATTAAATTATATTTTGCTTGAATAGATTCGTTTAATTTAATTTTATTCATAATATATTAATATCAACAGATCTTTACGATTTCTAGTAGTAATCTTGGGATTTGATAACTTTTTTTTATCTTTATTTGGAAAGATTTTAACAGTTTTAAATTAAAAAAAAAACAGTTTTGTCCAAAATAAATATAATATGGCTTCAGTAAATACAGTTTTTTTTAATCTTTTCTCAAACGCTAATCTCAACAGTTCTACTATATTGGTCGTGAGCATAGTGGCTTTTGACCAACAACTTTTTAAATGAACGGAATAAGTTCTGTTCAAAAGGTATTATGCTCATGACAAATATTACAAAACTTTCAAAATTAACATCAATATTGTTATTTATTATATTAATAATAGTAATATCAATACCATTATTATTATTATTTATTATTTAGCACCATGTCTTACTACCCGCTCGGGCTATACGCTTAAGTACTAATTACGCTAATGGGCTAGGAACTTTAAAGGTTGGATTTAGATTAAGTGAACCCGCATGCGCATAGAGGGAGGGTGTAAAACCATTTAGGGCAAATCACCTTAGTTCACCCGACCAAGATTCGAACCTCGATCTCCCCGTCCTTGGCAGTCTTGCTCAACACGAAACTAACGTGCTAGCTAACTACACCACTGAGGTGGGTAATACCAATATTAAAATTATTAATATTTCATTGTACACATGAATGGCTAACCATACTAGATTTTAGCCTCATATATTAGTTATTTTATCTTAAGGTGGTAGTGTATATAACGCGAGAATAGGTCAATGTTTTTGTAGTTTTATATAGATTTTTTTGGCCAAAACAAATAAAATATTGCTCCAATAGAAACAGAGTTTAATTTTCTTTTCATGGTGATATTAAGAGTTGTTGAATATCTGTAATGAGCATGGCGGCATTATATGAGAAACTTTTTAAATTAAGAGAAAAAGATGTCATTAAATCCCAAGACACCCTTGACATATATTCAACAACTGTTGATATCACCATGTGAAGAAAATTAAACTCTATGTTTCTATTGAAGCAATTTTGTATTTATTCTAGCCAAAAAAAGTTTGTCTTTAAAAACTACAAAAAACCTTGACCTTTTCTCGCGTCCCCTACACTCCCACCTTAGCAATAGCATATAAAATAGCATAAAATAGCAAGTTTGACTCTTTATAACCAATGACCTGTAATGATTTGAAACCATTAAATCGCTATTTACAGCTTATAATTATAGCTTACACTTGTTAAATCTGTGCAATAAAATGTTTATTGTCGAATGAACTTAAGGTCCATGACCCTCACCAAATAATGGACAGGGCTGAGAGTTTTACATGTCCACCTTAGACCATTCAACCACCGAAGCGGATTCTCCTCAATGTTTACATTACTAATACTGTCCCATTAGACCAGATTATTGGGGGGGACGGGATCCCCCTGTAGCCCACACTAAAGACGCCCGTGACTAATTTGGGAAGGAACCTTTGTAGGAGGTATTCCTTAATCAATGTTCGTGTTTAGCAGATTTCAAATATAGTAGTTAAAGGTTTTTTTTAAATCGCATTCAGACCTCTTTTAGTTTACTCTTGTATTTATTTGTGAGCACCAATTCTTTCTACCCATTTGGTTTATACGCCTATGTACTAATTATACTAATGCGTTAGGTATTAAAAAGGTTTAGTTTTTAGGAAGTGCACCTGTATTTGTGTGGAGGGAGAGTGGAAAAACATTTAGGGAAAACCACCATAAATGCACCCGACCGGGAATTAAACCCCAACTCCCCATCATCAGCAGTATAGCTTAACTGAGAATAGCGCGCTAGACCATGTGGCTACCGAAGTGGGTTTTATTTTAGTAAAATGCACTTACGCTAACGTGTAATGATTGTGAGATGAAATGGAGGACCTACAGTTTAACGTGGGATCCGAACCACGGTGGAGGCCTGGCATTCCCCACATTCACAAGTTGTGATTAATACACGTCTTGTCAGAGGTGAAGGAAGGGTTTGGCAATCAGATGAACTTGTGCCGGGACCGAGGGTCGAACCCCGGACCCCTAACACACAAGTCTAACACCTTACCCCTAGACCGTCAGGTCACCAAGTTATTCTCTTATAAATTCAAAGTTAATTTCTGAGAATTTTTTTTATAGTTTTTAGGTATTGGGGGGGGGGGTGTTAATTGTTTCTGCCACGCATAAAAAGGGAATATAACCCTCATTTAAGACTTTTGGGAATGGGATTCTAAAAAATGTGATGCAGCATTCTTCATTTAACAAAAAAAAAAAGTTAGACACGTTAAAATGTAATCAAGTAAAGATATACGCGTCGGGTTGGAGGAAACTAAACCCGGAGCTGGGTGTGGCGCAGCTGGTTTCGAACACCCGGGAGTTGGTTAGAGGGGCCAGTGGGGGAAGGGGTGAGGTGGGTGACACCTTCTGACTAGTCTCTCATTCAGTGTCGGATGGACTCGTCCTCTTAGTACCTAGGTAAACATGGTGGGCTCGACATTCAGAGGTAGACTCTCTCTATATAGACACAGGATAGGTTCGGTTTTAAGGGGGCAATGACCCTCGGGGGTGGGGAGCTTCTCTCAACCCCCCGTTAATAAACCACAAGGCCACCTGGAGGGGGTGTTGCTTCAATCAGAAGTTGACGATGGTCTCACATATGAGTGAGATTCTTGTGCTTCAAACCTTCGATACCCGCCTCTGTGGCGTAGTTGGCTAACGCGCTGGTCGTGTTGAGCTCGACTGCTGAGGACGGGGAGATCGAGGTTCCAATCTCGGTCGGGTGAACTGTTTTTTGTTTCCCAAATGGTTTTCCACTCTCCCTCCACGCAAATGCGGGTTCACTTCCTCTAAATTCAACATTCCCAATTCCTAATCCATTCGCGTAATTAGTACTTAAGCGTATAACCCGAACGGGTAGTAAGACGCGGTGCTAAATAAATAAATAAAAAATAAATTAACTTTCGATTATTCATCTAAGAAACGCCTCGGTCCAAAATAGCGAGAGAGAGAGCACCACGCCTTACTACTCATTCGGTCCATACGCAGATGTATTAATTACGCTAATGTGCTTGGGTTGAGAAAGGTGGAATTCAGATTAAAGGTACCTGCACTTGCGTGAAAGCAGAGTGGAAAGACATTAAGGAAAAACACAACCTCACTACAGCCTACTGGACTTTGAACCCCGGTCTTTCCGTTATAGGCAATCCAGTCCATTGCAAGATTTACGCCTTAGATATTTCGATCACTCAAGAGGTAGCAATTAATTAGTACTCTTGTTAGGTTAGTGGCATATAAAATTAATAACAAATTTAAAAACCTTTATGCAAGTTTTCATACTTATATGTACGACCACCATAACCTCGCCCCCTTCCGATGGGGTTTTATCAATTTCCAGTGGGGGGCCAACCAAAATTAGCCCCCCCCCCTCACACACACATTTATAAGCCCATGTAAAGCCTCTCAAGTAGCTTTTTCAAGTGTTTTTTTTAAGTAGCCTAACATAGAGTGATTTCACCTCCTAACACATGATGGCAGTTACCCCCTTAACATAAATGTAAGAAAAATAAAAGATACAGGACATTGGAGTGACATAGCAATGTAAAGGACACTTCTAAGATCCTTGGTTTAAGTGAGGAGGGTCGTAAAAGTGGAGTGACTAGGGACATCTTCCATTAACACAGTCTGCCCGCCCGGCTGTTACACAATTAAACAGTTTATGACCCGCTTTTTAAAATAAACATTTACCTGGGGGCGAAGAGAGGAGATATATAAAACAGATAAAAGGTTCCAAAACCTTGATAAAGGATATTTTAGTTGTGTCACAGATCACAGAACATCATTAAGTACAGGCAGTAAAAAGCAATTGCTTATAGTTTATTATTTTAGTATACTAAATGTAAATAAATCGACACTCGCAAGCTCTTTTGTTTTTTGGCAAAAAGTTAGGGTGAGAAAAAGATAATTTTTAAAAAAGTGTACGAATTAGTTTAGTATTTAATGTTAGAGCATTTTCAAGAGATTTCAATAAAAAACATGTTTTTAATAAACGCCTGTTAAATATCTTTATCGGCGAAATGCAAGAAGGCCCTAGACGGTGCTAATTAACATAAATAATTCACCCCAGATATAGGCCTACAATAAGAACCAAATTATTAAAGACGTTTAAAAAAATGTTTGAATTTTCAGAAATTAGTTATCACCAAACTACCCTTAGTTTCAAGGCTGAATTTTTTGAAGTTATACTTCTTTAGGCGCGTTATGAAAAAATGATGAGAGTGAAATTTTAAGATGCGCGCGCATCACTGTAACAGAAAAGTAACAGGTTGAAGCTAAACCGCTCATTAAGTCTCGAAAAAAAAAAGCTACCAACAAAATAGAAATAGAACCTCTGTTAGTCGTGCATGTTGGTACGCTCGTCGCCTCTGATCACTGCTTTCATATATATAATATTTAGCCACATGTTTCTAGTTTCTACATTCACAACACGTGTTTTAGTTTCATACAAGTGCGAATTATATGTGTGCTAATAAATTATGTCGCGCATGTTGGTACGCTCGTCACCTCTGATCACTGTTTTCATATATATAATATTTATCCACATGTTTCTAGTTTCTACATTCACAACACGTGTTTTAGTTTCATACAAGTGCGAATTATATGTGTGCTAATAAATTATATTCAGTAGTGATTTAAATTGAATATTTTGATTAATATTATTTACTATTCGTAAATATTAGTGAAAAAAATTGTGCTTATGGACTTTTTCAAGTACTCCAATATAATTGAGGTTAACTATCCGTATGTATTATTAAATTATTTAATGATGCCAAAGAAGTATAACTTCTCAAGCGCGTACATAAGTACACACACAATTCATTTTTAAATATTGATTAGTCATTAAGTATGATTATATAACTTCTAAATATCAAGTTTGAATTAAATCAAACTGTTGAAGCTGTAGCCTAGGTACAGACAGACAAACAGAATTGTGATACACTATTAGTATCGTCTTGTAACCCCTCGGGGAGAGAAAGTATTGTGTTCGTCAAACTATTTGAAACAAATATTTTGATGGATGTCGACCTTTCATGACCCTCTGACCTCGAAACCGTTGTTTTTTTGCAAAGCCCGTTTGTCTGGCTATGTGGCTGTATCTCTACCTAGAGGTGAAACCATTTTACCTTTCGAGCTAAAACATGGTATTTATGGTTTTCATAAGGTCCTCCCACGGAGTTTTTTGGAATTATCAACATAACTCTAAAACTAAGGATATTTTACTAAATATCGAAAAGAGACCATATCAATTTGATTAAAATAAGATCTGAAGAATTTGATTAAAATTATTATCCATGTTTAACATTATAAAGAAAATGGCGTGCACATTATTCCAGGAAAATGACTTTGATAGTATATTACATGAGTGGAGGGGAAATTTCCAATTTTGATATCTACGCAATTCTTTGAGATATGAAATAATTTATCATCGCAGAATTTTAGGACGCTTTAAAAAATAAACAACTTTAATTTGAAATAGTTTATAGAACCAATACTTTCCGAGTTATAAGCAAATATATTTTTTAAATGAAAGTCTAGGAAATGTTAATTGTAATTATCTTTGGTGGACAGAGATATTCTTCTTTTATCACTATTTCTGTAACAGTGTACGCTATTTTATTTATGATCTTTGTTTAAATGTGATGCTCTTTTTTACATTATGTTTTTGCAAGAATGTATACTATTTCATTTCACATTGCTTACGAGTTTTAAGTAAATGTTTCCATTTTTATGTCAAGGAGCTAGAAAGTTTGTGCGGTGCGTCGTACCGTTTATTTTTTGTTCGGACACACACAAAACGTCAAGATCTATCATAACATTGAACGTTTAAACCATTACAATATTTTATTTTTCTGAAAAAGTAAAATCATACGTACTTGAGTGTTTTTGTGTTATTTGAACATCAGTTCCTAAGAATCCAGGTGGATAATAGTTGGTTAGTGTGTTCGACTATGACTTTGTGGTCCCTCTCCCAGTGCTACGCCTTAACTCAGTAGCTATTATATCTGCCTACTGAACTAAAGGTTCCGGGTTTGGTTCTTGGTATGGTAGAAAAATATATCGTCCGCGAAATGTGGGTTTCCCCTTTTGCAGTGATGAATTAACGACCATGGGGTTGTGTGTTTTGTCTGTTCTAGATTTAAGTTATTTTATAAGTCGTGTGCTGATGTTATAAGTCGTGTGCTGATATTATAAGACGTATGCTGATATTATAAGACGTGTGCTGATATTATAAGTCGTGTGCTTATATTATAAGACGTGTGCTGATGTTATAAGTCGTGTGCTGATATTATAAGTCGTGTGCTGATATTATAAGACGTGTGCTGATATTATAAGTCGTGTGTTTATATTATAAGACGTATGCTGATATTATAAGTCGTGTGCTTATATTATAAGACGTGTGCTGATGTTATAAGTCGTGTGCTGATATTATAAGTCGTGTGCTTATATTATAAGACGTGTGCTGATATTATAAGACGGGTGCTGATATTATAAGTCGTGTGCTTATATTATAAGACGTATGCTGATATTATAAGACGTATGCTGATATTATAAGTCGTGTGCTGGTATTATAAGACGTGTGCTGATATTTTAAGTCGTGTACTGATATTATAAGACGTGTGCTGATATTATAAGACGTATTCTGATTTTATAAGTCGTGTTCTTATATTATAAGACGTATGCTGGTATTATAAGACGTGTGCTTATATTATAAGTCGTGTGCTGATATTGTAAGATGTGTGCTGATATAATCATTCGGTTCATTAAGTGCACGTTTAAGGTGCTAGGGCTGGGTGTGTATTGAAGTCTATTAGGTGTACCTCCCTAGGTAATGCCAGTTTGTAAGCCGTGTGTTGAAATAATCTCATTGGTTGGATGGAAATTGCCAGTTAATACAGTATCTCAATTTTTTTTAATATTATAGAAGTTTAAAGCACCGTATTCCGGGAACCATACGAGTGGACATTTTCTGAGACTATCTTGACAATCCCTGCTATTAATTATTACTCTTCTGGTATCGAGCCTGAACCACTCTAAGCTGCTCGCTATTTTTGGAACGTTGGCACCTTCTAGAAAGATGGACGAAGGCAACGCTATACAATATAGTCTACATGCAAGGTGAAACTTGGGGGATAAAATGATTATAATTACGGAAATGAGCCGAATCTCAATCACTATCGAATAAAATAAAATTCACACCTGGACAAGAGAATGGAACCCGGAACCCTTGTCTTAGTAATCCTATTCTCTACCACTGAGCTATCAAAGGAGTATTCCTTGTGCTCAGGGTATTTCTTCACTCATATTTAAGGCAGAGTCTGTGACGGACGTGTGAATATCATAGGCTACTAAGCCGAAAGCCAACACTTTCCTGCCAACCACAATATTTCCCCGAAGCACTCCAATCGTGTTAAAAAAAAAGATGTGTGAGGATCATTAGACACATTACCACTAGACTTTTAGGGAAAAAAACTGGAAGAAAAGCGAGTTGGAGAATCTGGCCCCAGGTTAACGAGCGTCAGGTACTATAGAGCCTATGTGTTATTTGCTGGGGGGGCGGGGTGAAGGGGGGAGTTATAACGTGGGAGAGGAGGGGTCACAGCTTGCGGTGAAGCTGTTTAGCTTCTCATTACATTCCTCATGACCAAGCTACCGGTGGCTTAATAGGGACAACACACCGCGGCAGAGTGGACTAAGTCACGTCTATAGCTGTCACATCAAGGATGACTTACGTGGTTATAGAGGTCACGCGTAGACGCACAGGACCACAATTCTATCCCTCTATGACTGGAGGTGTATCACCAACAATCCTCAATGCTATATTGAAGAAATTAACGTTAAGTTTCTAAGTACAGAGCTATACTTTTTTTTATCACCACGTTTTACTAACTGTTCGGGTTATACTCATACAGAATATGATTATTACTCTAATAGGGTAGGGATAAGGAATTAAGCATTTTAGATGTATTATTGCCGCATTTGCATTGAAGGAGAGTGGGAAACCATTTAGGAAAAAACACCTGATCGGGATTAAAACCCTGACCTCATCTATCATCAGCAGGCCAGTCTAACACGAGAGTGATGCCTTAGACCATTCATCCACTGAAACGTGTCAGAGATACATCAGCACACTCCTTACAAACTAGCTCATTTAACTCACTACTCGAGGCAGGATTGTCTAGGTATGGGCAGTAGGATGAACATTATAGTAAAATAGGCTCCATCTGGGAATTGAACCAAGTCCTCTTAAATTGTATACTCTCTCCATAACAAGTGAGTCACAAAGTAAAGTATTTCCAAGTTTAAAACAAATTTCGTCAAGCTAGCAACATTACAAATTACCCGTCTCATCGGCCGAACGGTCTACCGTAGGTAAGAACGGGCAAATTACTTCCCGCGGTCTAGATACGGACCACCGCTGTGTTCAGTCCAGTCCGTTGATAAATAATTAAAATGAGTTGCAGGTGAAGCAGGCTTTTTGGAAACACAAAAAGAAAAGTATTTTTAAAAAGCCATGGCAAAATCAACATTTCCAAATTTGCTAAATCGTGCCCAAATAAAAAGTCAATAAAACTTAGGAAAAGTGATCTTAGAAATCAAATTACTGATGAGCATCTGTCTTCTTTCTTGAGAATGACCTGTTATCTCACACACACCATCACATAGATCTATTGAACGAAAAAAAAAACTCAGCCAAGATATTAATTATTGCTATACATTATCCATGTATTCAAACTTATTAATGTCAGAGTATTTATTATTTTTACTTTCTCATAACAACAGAAAGTACTGTAATCCTGAAAAAATCGATCTTGAGATTATGATAAATCTTTACATTTTTTGTGAACACGGACCCCAAAAATTGGATTTTATAATTATGTCTGTCCCCATGTCTGCTTGTCTGAAACCTAGCCACAGATCCAAAACGAGTACATAGATTGTGTTCAAACTTGATATTTAGATTTTATAGGGTTCACCTCGAGACTTTTTATGACTTTGACCTTAGGCCTTAAATTAAGAGTAGTTTCCTGATAAGTAATTTTTTTTAGTTCCAAATTTTCGAAAACGGTTCAAACGATTGTGATTAGCATGCGTATCTAAGATTTGTTTGGCATGAACAATAGCACTGTATCACTAGATTTTGGGCAAAATTCGTTGAAAATAGGTTTACTGATGGACCATTTTTGAAAATTTTAAATATTTTGAAAATTAATCTAATGATTTTGTTTAACATTTATATCTGGGGATTATGTGGTATGACACATAGCATTGTATACTTGTTTTGGGGATAAAATCTCATTAATGTGTACTTAACAGATGACTTATTTTTCAAAAACTTGAAATATTTAATAAATGGATTTGACGATTTGGTTCAAAATAGATAGCTTGGGAGTGTTTGACGTGAAAAATAAACATTATATGTATGTTTTTGGGGCAAAAAATCATCTATGGGTAGTTTACTGATTTTTCAAAAACTGGATCTATTTTTTTAAAATGGCCCTAACGAGTTGGTTCAAAATAAGTGTATGTTGATTTGTTTGCACTATACGAAGTTATAGAAATTTGTTTTTCTAAAAAAAAAAATCATACAGTAGTGGTTAACAAATTACTGATTTTTGTAAAATTAAATATTTTTAATAATTTGTGTTTGTGCGATTGTTATTTATTTTAAAAATTAATTTGAAGAAATTTAATGAATTAAATTCTTTGCCCCTTTGTAAGTAAGTTTACACATCCTTGGCCTAAGGCGTCACTCTCGTATTAAACTAGCTTGCTGATGATGGAGTGATCGGGGTTCGAATCTCAGTCGGGTCTACTGTGAGTGGTTTTTCCTAAATGGTTTCTCACTCTCTTTCCACGCAAATGAAGTTAGGTTATATCTAAAGTGCTTCTTGCCTGATACCAACCCCATTATAGTATTATAACCTGAGCAGGTAGTAAGACGTGGTGATTAAAAAAAAATCCCAAATTGTTATTTACTTTTAACAAATCAATTAGGACCCGCTTTAATGGTCGCGTGATCTAAGGCTTCACTGTCGCAATGGACTGGACTGCCGGTTACAGAGAGATCGGAGTTCAGATCCCGTTACTATAAAAATAATATAGAAAACCACCCCCATAAGGGAATTCAGAGCTTAACAAATATATTTATTAATAATACTTAGCATCACGTCTTACTACCCATTCGGGCTATACGCTTAAGTACTAATTACGCTAATGGGTTATGAATGGGGAAGTTTGAATATAGATTAAGTGAACCCGCATTTGCGTGGTAAAGAGAGTGGAAAATCATTTAGAGAAAACCGCACCAGTTCCCCCGAGCGTGATTCAAACCTCGATCTCCCCGTCCTCGGCAGTCTAGCTCAACACGGAACTAGCGCGTTAGCTAACTACGCCACCGTGGCAGGTGATGTATTTATTAAACTATAGTTCAAAACAGTGACTGTCGTCAGGACCTTGTTCGTCTCGCAGTAGCAGAGTCCGACCCGATCCTTGATCCTGTTCGCAGCCTCCACACGGAATCCTCCTTGAGTTCATGACCTTATAATTAGAAGGATAAAAATAATCTCATCCCCCTACCCCCTCACTAATTCATCTAACATTCTATCTAGTCATCTCTTTCTATTTTCTTTCACTGAAATAAAAAAAGAAGATTCTTATTCATTTATTTTCTTTCATGCATGTCCCCCTTCTCTTTTTTTTTTCTTTTCATGTCCGCATCCCGTCTTAATAAATTGTCTTATTGTCTCTTTTGTACGCGCATCCTTAGTTGCTGCCGTAATCCAAATCAAAAGCGTCCAGAGAGGACTCATAGAACCATGAACAAAAGTCACCATAACGAAGACACATGGGCTGGCTCGGAGGAAGAACGGGCCCAGTCCGGGGGGGATTCTCGGTGCAGGGCAGGTGACCTTAGGGTCTTCAACAGGGAATCGTACCTGTTCCTCTGTCATTGCAATACTCATCACGTGACTTTACGGAGAATTTAATGGCTTTATTTCAAAATATGGGGGCATTTGACCAGCCCTTTACCCACTATATGGTCGAATGGTCACCTTCGAAAATAGGCAGGACTACCGATAATGGGGATCTGGGCTCAAATTTCGGTCGGGTGTAGTGAAGATGTTTTTTACTAAATAGTTCTCCAGTGTTCCTCCACGAAAATACTGGTACACTTCCTCTAAATTCCACCTTCCTATTCCCTTACACATAAGCGCAATTAGTAATAATAATATTTAGCACCGCGTCTTACTACCCGTTCGGGTTATACGGTTTGAGTACAAATTACTCTAATGGATTAGGAATTGGGAAGGTTGAATAAGAGGAAGTGAACCCGCATTTGCGTTGAGGGAGAGTGGAACACCATTTAGGAAAAACCACCCCCAGTTCACCCGACCGAGATTCGATCTTCGATCTCCCCGTCCTCAGCAGTCGAGCTCAACACGACAAGCGCGTTAGCCAACTATGCCAACGAGGTGGGTCACAATTAGTACATATGTGTACATCTCGAATGGGTAGTAAGACACAAAGTTTTTAAAAAAAGTAAGTTTTTAATCTACTGGCTATATAGTCCAATTTTCATATGAAGAAACTTATCGTACATAAAGAAAAGTTATTAAATCTAGTTTCATGTATTCATATATCACGTCATATGATCTCTCAATTTTGATAAATGTTATCAATACCTATAAAATAATGATATCTCATTATCCGAGGTAATTAAGGTAAACTTTCTGAATCTACTGATTATATCAGCACACGACTCATAAACCAATTTTAAACTAGAACGGACAAAATATCCAGCCCTCCAGCCATTATTACATCACTGTGAAGGAGCAAACCCATATTTCACTATGATAAGCGTTTCCGTCATTTCGGGAATCGAACCCGGGATCCTTAGATCAATAAGCAAAATGTTATCATCACTCGGTAGAACACTCATTGTCAGGTATAAACGGAAATACATTCCATTTGAGGTGTGTAGAGCAGAGCCTAGGTATGATTGGTCAAATGGGGACACATTAGGTGATAACATACATTCCCATGTGAGGTGTGTAGAGCAGAGCCTAGGTATGATTGGTCAAATGGGGACACATTAGGTGATAACATACATTCCCATGTGAGGTATGTAGAGCAGAGACTATGTATGATTGGTCGAATGGGGACATATTAGGTGATAACATACATTCCCATGTGAGGTATGTAGAGCAGAGACTATGTATGATTGGTCAAATGGGGACACATTAGGTGATAACATACATTCCCATGAGGTGTGTAGAGCAGAGCCTAGGTATTATTGGTAAAATGGAGACGCATTAGGTGATAACATACATTCTCATATGAGGTGTGTAGAGCAGAGCCTAGGTATGACTGGTCAAATGGGGACAGAGTGGGAGATAACATATGACAGGCACAGTATTAACAAGCTCTGCCTGCTTTGGCAAGTCTCCATGACACGACATATGATACTGAAGCTATTTGTTTCATACACACGTATATTTGTACAAGCGAACCAAATATATCCCCAACTCCCCCCGCCCAAAAGAGAGAGTTAGGCGTGTTTTGCTCACAGTCAAAGAGCGCACACACCGTCTCGAAAGTACACATGTCTCTAGTGTAATTAAAATCACTTCCCCGGAACATTATAATCATACATTATTATCAGTTGCATAGAATAAAAAAATTAGCATAAGTACTAGGCTAGACATCATAGAGATTTTTTTTTTCTAAATAAAAATATAACTTTCTATAACAATGTCATGTTTCTTTACATATCGTGTTGTACCTCATTCATGATAAATTAAAACTGGATATGTCGTGATTCTCTGCTTTTCTTGAGTTCGGTTGTTTGACATTTACCATTTCAAACTGTTTCCATGCATTCAAGGTCGTAGAGGGGGGAAAGGGGGTTTTGGTGGAAGAAGAGTTCGGACACCCCTAGAATAGATACGTTTACACGCTTCTAAGGGAATAATAATAATAATATTTAGCACCACGTCTTACTACCCGTTCGGGTTATACGCTTTAAGTACTAATTACTCTAGTGGATTAGGAATCGGGAAGGTTGAATTTAGAGGAAGTGAACCCGCATTTGCGTGGAAGGAGAGTGGGAAAACAATTTAGGAAAAACCACTCCCAGTTCACCCGACCGAGATTCGAACCTCGATCTCCCCATCCTCAGCAGTAGAGCTCAACACGACAAGCGCGTTAGCCAACTACGCCACCGAGGCGGGTCAATAAGTTTAAATATTTATGAAAATTTTTAACTAGCGATAACAATCTTAGATTGGAAATTACTAAAAGAATAGTCGGCCAGTGCATGATATTATTCGGTTAGTAAATAGTTGATCTCTCACCTGCTTTCAAGGTACGTAAAACTCAGAATATACAAAACAATACTTTTACCGATTGTCGTCTATGAGTTTGAAACTTGGTCTCTTAACTTCCATTGATAACCGGCCCATAGTGTAGTAGTCAGTGCACCTGGTTACCAAACTAGTGGTCCCGGGTTCAATCCTAGGCTGGTACCTGGGGTATTTTTCTTGAAAGGAGAATTACCCTAACGGTCATCAGGGTTTGGTTAATTAGGCTTTATTTAGTTTTAAGGGTTCCCCACAGGTCCCACACCCTCAGATTCACTATCACCATCACCTCATCCCATCGGGACGTGGGAAGAGCCTCTACGGAAAGGATGTACGATTGTACATTCGGGCGTCCCCCTGGGCAACGCTACATTGGCACTGGTTAATCTCTCCACAAACTGGTCTACGAATGATGTAGCCCAGACGCGCAATATTATAACTATACCTTACATGACGAAAAATAAAAGTGGGGTGTTTGAAAACAAGGTGCTTATGATGATATTTGGTCCAAAAAGGGATGAGGCTAAAGGTAAGTATAAGAGATTACCAACTCATCACAAGACATTGTTAGGATAATAAAGTCTCGTAGATTCCAGTGGGCAGGACATGCAGCGAGAATGGAGGAATCTAGAACCGTGTTCAGGGTATTGACTAGCAAACCCAATGGGGAGAGACCATTGGGAAGACTTAGACGTAGATTAGAGGATAGCATTATAATTGAACTGAAAGAGATAGGGTGTAATGAGGTGGACTGGATAGAACTAGCTCAAGATAGTGATAGGGTGTATTAAGGTGGACTGTATAGAACTAGCTCAAGATAGTGATAGGGTGTAATGAGGTGGACTGTATAGAACTAGCTCAAGATAGTGATAGGGTGTATTAAGGTGGACTGTATAGAACTAGCTCAAGATAGTGATAGGGTGTATTAAGGTGGACTGTATAGAACTAGCTCAAGATAGTGATAGGGTGTAATAAGGTGGACTGGATAGAACTATCTCAAGATAGTGATAGGGTGTATTAAGGTGACTGGATATAACTAGCTCAAGATAGTGATAGGGTGTAATGAGGTGGACTGGAAAGAACTAGCTCAAGATAGTGATAGAGTGTAAGGAGGTGGACTGGATAGAACTAGCTCAAGATAGTGATAGGGTGTAATGAGGTGGAATGGATATAACTAACTCAAGATAGGAAGAGGTAAGTACTTTTGAAAGTGCTGCGGTGACCTTTCGAGATTATAATGCCTTAGAGTAAATAAGTATAGGTATAATACAATTTTCTAGCGGAGCCCTTCTATAAAAATGAACTTTCTACAACTTTTCTCACATAAAATATGTTCTAGTTATGTTTTTACTTCGGTGGTCCCCAAGTGTGCATAACTTCCATTTGGTGGTCATCCATCACAAAAAATTTGAGAACTAAAGATCTAGAATGTGATAGCTCTCCCGAGGGAAAGCGACTATTGCCGATGAATATCAACCGCGCGATTGCCCTAGATTAAGGCACGGTCGCCATGTTGGTCAATTACCAGTCGTACAATTATTATTCCTACCGAGAAATAAAATGGCGAATAGGTGGGTCATACTCATTAAAATACTGCTCGGTTACTCAATCAGTTACGCCAGCATCGTAAGTGATTCTCCTCAACTCGAGAGGACTGAATAGTGTCCAAACAGGGTAGCTTTGTCTGATGGGACTAGCAAATAATGACAGTTATCCATTTAAAACAGTGATTTCCAACCATTTAAGGGGATCGACCCTGATTTTCCACCTTTAAACCAACGAAAATCCTTGATAGCCTACAAGTGCTAACATTCTAGTCTTTAGATTCTTATGTTCACTGAATCTTACTACCAATCCAGGCTATACTAATTTAATTAGGTGACCTGGTGGTCTAGGGGTAAGGTGTCGGACTTCTGTGCTGGGGTCTGGGGTTCAATCCTCGGTCCCGGCACAGATTTATCTGATTACCAAACCCTTCCTTCACCTCTGACAAGACATCTTGTGAAT
>CABFVX010000618.1:42385-63221 GCA_902151425.1 Timema shepardi | reverse complement strand
GGGGGGGGGGGGAAGGGTTCTTTATGATAAATTTCTTATTTTATTTAAAACTATTATTCATATATTATACACTATTTATATTTTCGTTCATGGAACATCATCCAAGATTTCGGTATTATTATTATTATTATTATTATTATTATTGTGTCCTGTATTACGACAGGTCCATTCCTTTTGTCAGTGAACTTAGACCGCCAATGCGCTCTGTTCTCTGCCTCCTCCTACAAGCCCCTATAATTTTCTTATTTATTTCAAGTCATCTAATATTATGAATTATCCTCCTTCCTAAGCTCCTCTTTCCCTCAAACTTCCCTTGTATGGCGTCTTGCAGAAGACAGTTCATCCTAAGGATGTGTACGATCCAGTTTGCTTTGTACCGAAGAGACACGTTCAAAATGGTTCTCTTCTCACCCCCTCTTTTTAGGACTTATTCATTAATTGTCATCCTGTCTGTCCACCTGATCCTCTCAAGTCTTCTCCAGCACCACCTTTCAAAGATAATAGGCCCTATACTTACAGTACAATTTTAATAGAAAGGACAATTTTGTGATAACGTTTTACTATATTATTATTTTAAAACTATTGATAATATCTATTAAAAGTGACATCTCCAGATCACATGACTTGACGTATGAATACATGAAAGTGGATCTAGTAATTTTTTATAGCTGTCATCCTATGACAATCCTACTGTAATTATAGTCTCACTTAACGCACATATGCCCCTTTTGTCAAGAAGTTGTCTTGTCCTATTTTATCCGTCAAGCTCTGCTGTTTTAGCGTGTTCTACCGTCCCGCGGATTATCATAGATTCAGAGGCGAACTAACGGCAGATTGTGGAACAGAGGGCAGATGATTGCGATTCCCCCGTTCCGTACAGCCAGTGGTCCGGGGGCCCTCTCTGTAACTGGTGGCATCAGGAAACATCACGAGTTATTGCATATTCGCACCAGGGCGACGATCGCGATATTCCTAGACTACATACATGCACATTTAATTATGGCAGCCATTTGGAAATTTAATACACAATATTTCTCCAACGGCAATGACAACTGTTTTGGTAGAGAAGGCGTTAGTCATAAATTCACGGTCTTAATTTCCTTTGACCTTCCGCCGTGAGGAATTGTAATATTCTTTGCGTGTACTGCAAGAGTGGCTTAAGTACAACGTTGTAATGTTCAATTGAAGATCATCTGAAACAAAATTTTAGTTATTATTTGACTTGTAAGAATGTTTGGAATTTTTATCTCTTTTTATATACATACATATGTGTATAAATGCATAATCTATTAAAACTAGAACAATATAACTTCTTCTTCTGAAGTTAAGGTTGGTCTAATCTGGCACTGGGCATGCACTCAGCCCTTCGGCTGGTTAGTGCTACCTGCACCCTCTGGTAGAAACCCCGTGTAATAGGGTAGTTCAGAAAATGTAATGGCTCCCCATTTCATTCTACACTGAATGTCTATGATCGAGCGTGAAAGAGATTAACAAAACTGCTCTGAGAAAGGTATTTTCACTTATTTTTCAGGGTTCCTTTACATGCCACGATTGACATGGGACTGACGGCTTTATATTTCTTCCTGAGAAAAATCCGTCGACCTCAGTTGGGTTTTGAACCGACGAACATCGGGTCCGGAGGCGAGCAATTTACTCCAAGACTACCGAGTTAAACTATATTTCAACTAGATATAGGTATATAGCTTACCAAATATATTTATTTTTGGGAATGTGATAACTGGTATAGGCCTATATACTAAACTTTCTAAATTTAATATTCAATTGTCATTGTAATATGCGGCAAGATGACAACTTTTCCAACTACAATTAAAAAATACCAAAAGTTATTATTTTTTCAACGCGGTTCAAGACCCATTAATTTAAATTAAGACGCTGGTAGCGAAAGCCTCTGAAACATTATTATGACTACTACTACATGGCTCGCTGTTACCCTCAAGTCTCTACACGAAACGGAATGTTTAAATCCCTTCTCTCGGGGGTGGTCCACCATTGGAAACAGTTTCTTCTGCACCGGGGACCATGGACGCGTCATTCCGTTATTAAATTTAATAACTCTGGTCGTGGCAATGTAGCGTAGAGAATGTAGTGTAAGTGTTGATGGTGAAAACAGTAGGCCACTGCGATGGAATCGTCCTGCAGGAAGTTCTTCATGTTTGTTAATCGTCACGGATTGTTAAAATAGATGAAGAGGTGGTGAAAGGGAGGGGGGAAGGCCAGGGACTATTGGGGACATTATCCCAGGACATGAGAGCGACAAGCGGAGTTAGGATATCATATGTGAGATAGTGCCACCTTGGCGCTACAGGTTCTACCGCCTTGACCCCCCCTCCCCCCAATCTCATTCACCTTACACTCTCTAATCGATTTTCTCCTCCTTTCACCCGCATTAAAAAAGCCTATAACATGAGTTAAGATGTCATCATAGTCTGCTCTTGTAGATCGCCGTCTGATACTACCCTGATAGGTAGCAAGCTTACCTTGCTTGTTTACACTATGGTACAGTTTATAAGATAGGACAGCAAAGAAAACAAGAAACACATCGCTTTAACCAACTTTGGCACAAAAACACCTCGCTTAAACCACCACTCGCACAAGAAACAACTAGCTTAAACCACCACTCGAGCAAGAAACACCTCGCTTAAACCACCACTCGCACAAGAAACACCTAGCTTTAAGCCACCACTCGCGCAAGAAACACCTCTCTTAAGCCACCACTCGCACAAGAAACACCTATCTTAAACCACCGCACGCACAAGAAATACCTATCTTAAATCACAGCTCATGCAAGAAACACCTCGCTTAAAACACCACTTGCGTAAAAATAAACCACCTTACGTTAACGAACAAAAGGAACGGCTTCATTTCTTCACGACACGAGTTGAGAGATTCGAAAAGAAAGAGAGAGAGAGACCATCGCATATTCAAATACGAGAAATAAGAGCGAGTTCGTCCAAACATTAATTACTTTTAATTGCGGCTGTTGACAAGTCGCAGCACTGTAACTGGAATAACAATCGACAAGAATGACCTCGTTCCAACAAAAGAGTGTAGGGGTGCGGGGAACGAAAGAGGGGGGGAGGGGATAAAAAATATAACAGTTATAACAATGGCACCAAGCAATGTTTAAATGTCAACTACGGAGAGGACAATGGAAGGAGAGTGTTAGTGAGAGAGAGAGGAGAGTGGTTTCCCATAGAGTTATGGAACCCCCCTCCTCACCCCCTCATACACCTTTTAACCTCCTCATCGTTTCGTCAATGGGCATTTTTGTGCCCCGGCAATTAGAAATTGTGTTTGTGCTGTTTCTAGATAATAAAAGGAATAATTATGGGGACATGGGACATGTATTGTTGAGAGACGCGTTTGTTTGTTTGTGTTTTGTTTGTTGTAGTTTTATTTTATTTTTTTATAAAACAACATACAAATTGAGGTTAAGTGACGGTAGGTTTCGATTGAGTTCACGGATCCACGATAATCGTGCCTGGCTATTGAGTTCACCTTCGTCAAACGCGGGAAATATTGCTCGTCAACCGCGCAGCTTTTAATATACTTTCTTGTTCGTGTAGAAAAAAAATATACGTACATACACATACACATACATACATACATACATAAATACATACATAAATACATACATACATACATACATACATGCATACATACGTAAATACATACATACATACATACATACATACATACATACATAAATACATACATAAATACATACATATACATTTATACACACATCCATCCACGCATCACCCTTCAAGGTTCTTATTTCTCTATTTTACGACCTCCTACAGTCGTGAAATTGACGGACAGGTTACGGAGGGAACTCATTATTAGTCCTAACGAGTCACATAGTCTGATCATATCCCGACTGGTTGCCGTGGGGTATGAAGCAGAGATACCTTGCCACTTGCTCCTTCTGACCATTACACTTCAACGTTACGTTTAGGACAACCTCCGAGTAACTTTGGTTCGATTCCCCACCCATGTTGATATTAATAGTCTTCCTCGAGTATGATAATTCATATTATATCATTAGGAGTGAGTGGTTTCTGATGCTAACATCCCCGACTTTCTCCTCTATAAGAAACAACGGAATTCTAATCACCTTTATTTTGTGTGGCTATTAATCGGGAGGAGTGTAGATTGATCCTAAATTGTAGTTACTAAGAGCACTTGACCTAAAGCAGCAAACCCGAAAACCCGCACCAATAGGGCATGCGAATTTAATGTCTAATTGTGTCTGGTTTTTGCCTGGAACGGGGAATTTGAGGCTCTAATCCTGACTGGGTTTATTAGGATTTTTTTTTAAGTAGTATTCACTTATACCTTCACGAGAACACTTCTTCTGGATGCGAGCCTTATCATCTGAGCCTCATAAGTGTAAATATGCGGGTAGAAAAACGTCGTGGACAAAAAACAAAATTAATCTACATTTAATCTTATATATAAAATTCTCGTGTCACAATGTTCGTTCCCGTACTCCTCCGAAACGGCTTGACCGATTCTCATGAAATTTTGTGAGCATATTGAGTAGGTCTGAGAATCGGCCAACATCTATTTTTCATACCCCTTAGTGATAAGGGTTGTCCACCCTTAACATTTTTCNGGGGGGGGTTGTCAAGCTTATATAATTATTATACTACAGTGGTTCACGGGCAACGCCGTGCGGGACTGCTAGTAATATATAACAAACTGGGTTTGTTTCGTAAATTAATTGTGTCAACATTGCCAGGTACCCGCACTGATAGTCCTGTGGTCTAGGGTGTCAGGATCGCAATTAATCTTTTGAAAGGGTCCACTGCTTGACATAGGATTTTGTTTTTTTACTTAGATTACGTATACATGTATATAAACAATACATAAAATGTTTCAATAAAAATAAAACCTTCTTAGGTCGTTGAACGTCAGGCGTTACTCTCGCAATGGACTTGACTTCTGATGACGTTGAGATTGAGGTTCGAATCCCGGTAAGGTGTACTAAGAATTATTTTTCCTGAATGGTTTTATACTCTCCCTTCACGCATATGCTGGTAGAATTTCTCTAAATTCAACCTTTCTTATTCCTAACACATTATAATAATTAAAAACTGTAGCATGACCTTTTTTTTTGTAATTTTTTTAATGATGTTGACGTCAGCGAACTATATGACAAGATGAAGTATGATTTATTTTGGTCGGTTTAAGTGGAGATATTTCTGACAGAGCAAGTTAAAACAGTGCCACCCCGTAGCGACCTAGCGTAACAGCTTTTCTCAGAATAATGCGCTGAATTAAGTTGCCCACGCTTAAGAGTCTTGGGTTAACAATAGAACGGTCACTCTTTCATACAATAAGAGGACAAGTATTTGAAGGAAAGACGTTTTGATGTGCAGATATGTGCCATATAGAAATTACAAGTAGTTTTGTGAAGAATAGAGCTCATTCCATCCTATAATTTCTACTTGGATTATGGTTTAATATTTTTCTTTTAATTTCTCTTTGGATTTATGGTTGGTATCTTTCTTATAATTTCTCTTTGGATTTATAGTTAAGTTGATATTTTTCTTATAATTTCGCTTTGTAGTTATAGTTGATATTTTTCTTATAATTTCTCTTTGGCTTTGTAGTTGATATTTTTCTTATAATATTTCTTTGAATTTCTAGTTAAGTTGATATTTTTCTTATAATTTCTCTTTGGCTTTGTAGTTGATATTTTTCTTATAATATTTCTTTGAATTTCTAGTTGATATTTTTCTTATAATTTCTCTTTGGCTTTGTAGTTGATTTTTTCTTATAATATTTCTTTGAATTTCTAGTTTATATTATTCTTATAATCTCTCTTTGGATTTATATTTGATATTTTTATCATAAGATCTTCTTGGACTCGAAGTTGATTTATCTGCTTGGTGGAAAACAAATAAATACTACAGTCAACTGTAGGCTACATTATTTTCACAGAGCATGGCCGTTGTTCAAGTGGCTTAATTTACCAGTCTCACAACATACGTCAGTTTAAAAAACACTCTAGATACCCAATCGATTGTTTAGAATGTTTAATTCAAATCTCTATTGTGGTTTATTCTTCGCTGCTGGGTCTTCGTTTCCGTGGTCTGTTGATTACATGGCTACTCCTGTACATACGTCCTCCAGGCGTGATGTCAACGATCTTGTTGTCGATCATGGCCACCAACTCGATTGATCTTGTCGACACGAATCACTCGGGATGTGATATTTAACCAAAAACCTTTTGAGAGGCCGCTATATTGAAACAAATAGCCAGAGTGAAAAACTAGATACATATATCGTTCGGACTAGGTTTAAAGAATGTCCCTGCCCAAATTTCGTTAAAATTTGTTCACGCATTTGACGGTTGGTCACTGACATTGTCGGGGGGAGGTGAAAGAGGGGTTTACATGAAGGTGTAAGTGTGGGGAATGCAAGTTAAGGACAGTGTTTTTGCAGTTTTTATAACAAAAATTTGTTTTGCTAAAATAAATCAAATAATGTTCCAGTAGAAACAATAAGTTTAATTTTCTTTTCATGGTGATATCAACAGTGTTGAAATATCTGCCATGAGAATAGAGGCATTCAATGACAAACTTTTTAAAAGAAGAGAGAAAGTTTGTCATTGAATTTCAGGGCACCCTTGACGGATATTCAAGAACTTTTGATATCACCGTGTAAAAAGAAATTAAACTCTATGTTTCTACTGGAGTAATATTTTATTTCTTTTGACCAACAAAATTTTTGATGTAAAAACTTCACAATTTTACTACCCTTAACTCGCTTTCCCTACACTCCCACCTTATTAATGATCAGGAGTTACCAAGTAAAAACCATCTTGGTAGACTGGAAGTACCTGAAGCGTCACCAATAAAGCAATAGGAATGTTGGGTCGGCCACATAAAGGTACCCCCGTAGCAGATATATATTTTTTTATTTTCAAAATGAACTGTCTTCGTTAAGTAGGAATCGA
This sequence comes from Timema shepardi, assembly GCA_902151425.1. Lineage (NCBI taxonomy): Eukaryota > Metazoa > Arthropoda > Insecta > Phasmatodea > Timematidae > Timema > Timema shepardi. The sequence goes on along the minus strand of CABFVX010000618.1, from coordinate 56,233 downwards.
CCCTGACCTCCCTGGAAAATAACAATAAAACTTCATGTTCTTGATGCGAAGTAAACGTCGGAAGAAAGGGGGAGGAGGGGAGGGTAAAAAACCCAACATGTATGCCGCAATCTTTGTTGGCTGTTTTCCAAACAAAAACCATCCATAAAACGTGTTCGCAGGCGAAGCTGCGTAATTGGACGATTTGAACCCCTTGCGCATGTTCCTTCAGCGAGGTTAATGCGAGTCGCTTGTATGAAGAGCGCATGCGTAATTGTTCCGGAGCTGGTCGTAAAAGTATAAAGACTACGTGCAACATGGGGTAAGACATACTTCCGCGGTAAATAAAGCACATGAATACGTACAGTAAATCTTATCTTCCGTCTGAAGATGCTACAAGTCTGGGTCGGGGAGGAATACGTCGTAGGTGTATTTGTGAGCTTTCGTTGATTTTTTAATAAAGGGAAGACTTTGTCCATGGCCACATTTGTGAGCTTTGGTTGGTTCACTAAGAATGGGAGGACTTTGTCTATGTCCACATTTGTGAGCTTTCGTTGATTTGTTAATAAAGAGAAGACTTTGTCCATGGCCACATTTGTGAGCTTTGGTTGGTTCACTAAGACTGGGAAGTGGGGACTTTATTTATCCATGAGCATATTTGTGAGCCTTGAGCAATTTGCTAGGAATAGGAGGACTTGGTCTGTGTCCACATTTGTGACCTGTGGCTACATTTGTGACCTGTGGCCACATTTGTGACCTTTGGCCAATTTGCTAAGAAAGGGAAGACTTTGTTTCATGAAGAAAATGTGAAAAGAGGAAATATGACATGTTGTTGGAATCAGTAAGCTTAATTTTTCAAATCACTCTTTTTGTTCCAAATTCTAAAAATATTTCAGTTTAAAATGTAAATGAATGGTATTTTCCTTGTGTGTTTTTTTCATACGCAAGGCATTCCATGTAATTCTTAGTTTCTTTTCTTTCTTTGGGGTAAAGAAGTAACAAAAGATGTTAAGCATTTATCTGCGACGTATTATGGGAACATATTTATGAAAGGAGCAGTGAGTTATTGAAAGGACTAAACGAATAGCTTGGAAATCTTTTATTGCGTATCTTTCTTCAATTAGATTCAAACCTGTTTCAGTGGCCAAATGGTCTCAGGCATCACTCTCGTGTTGGACTGGCCTGCTGATGACGGGGAGATCAGAGTTCAAATCCCTATCGGGTCTATTGAAAGGTGGGGTTTTTTCATAAATGGTTTCCCACGCTTCTTCCACGAAAATGCGGGTATAGTACCTCTAAAATAATTCCTTCATCATCCCTACCCCATTAGAGTAATTATCATATTTGTGTATGACCTGAAGAGGGGATAAAAATATTCATACTTGAAGGATCTTTGATGGCTGTGTGGTCGAGAGCTTTATAAGAGGACATTGTGGTATTATGTGTTACTATATAGTGTGCTACGAACGAGTAGGGTTGAATTTAGAGGAAGTGTACCCGCATTTGCACGGAGGGACAGTTTAAAAAGCATTTTGGCAAAACCACCCTCAGTACACCCAACCGGGATTCAAACACCGATCTCCCGATCAGCAGTCTAGTCTATTGCGAGAATGATATACCATTGTATTTTTTTAAATAGGTTATCTTTTAACTAATAAATATTTTTTCCAAAAAAAAACATAGCTTATTATTTTGATAATCATATGAAACATAATTTAGATATAAATTTAGAACATAATTTTTAAACAAATTTCTAATTTTCGAAAATTGGTCTGTGGTAAACTGGCCTCAATGTTTTAGAAAAAAAACACACAAATAAAGTTCTTATTTATAGTGTAAAACATTCCCAGATATCCGTTTAGAATAAAATCGTTGGTGACCTGGTGGTCTAGGGGTAAGGTGTTAGACTTGTATGCTGGCGGCCGGGGTTCAATCCTCGGTCCCGGCACAGATTTATCTGATTACCAAACCCTTCCTTCACCTCTGACAAGACATCTTGTGAATGTGGGGAATGCCAGGCCTCCACCGTGGTTCGGATTCCACGTTAAACTGTAGGTCCTCCATTTCATCTCACAATCACCCTACCATTACACATTAGCGTAAGTGCGTATAACCCGAACGGGTAGTAAGACGCGGTGCTTATAATAATAAAATCGTTAAAGCTAATTAAATCAAACTCTCACAATATCAGTCATCAGTAAACTATACTAATTTTAGGGATGGAATTAAAAATCACGATTTAGGTCTAAAGGTATAAACCTATAAAATATAAATATAAAGTTTGAACTAAATCGTATAAAACCGTTTAGACAATAGGCCCAGGTACATACATAATTGTGAGACCTTATTTTTTGAGTTTAAAAAACATAAAACGTCAAGAGCCATAAATATTTCGAGGCAGAAATTTTACACTATTATAAACTTTCCATACATGATAGAGTAAATGTTTAGCTAAATATCTAGAAATTGAACCTTGTTCTTAAATTAATAATCGACAAAAAAAATCTTGAGATATTAAAAAACCCAACCGACTCATCTTTAATATTTTGTTATGAGAGTCTCATATAGAAACTAACCTAATGAAGAAAATTATTGAATGGACAGCCAATGCAACCTGTAGCTTTGTATTACATGTCACACACTAAACGTAATGACACTCATATAAACGTACATTTTACCACGTACTTAAAGACACAAACGAAGATATTCCCTTCTAAATAGCGCCAACGTGACACTTATTAATGCCCGCGAAGGTTTTTCGCAACAGTATTGGTTAGTGGGACTATGCGCAAGGTGCGGTAGCAATTGTCTTTATGAAGAATACGCAGTTACGTCCTGATACTTGGCAAACGGCCCAAAGGGATTTCAATCTACTAACAGATTACAAAATGCCACACCTTAAATAAATAGTAAGCATTGAGCAGAAATAAACGGGTTAAGAAACCAGTTTTAAATAAAAAATATTATCCTACTTCATTCATATTCTTAACAACGTTGCCTATTTAGGGATTTCGAAGCTGTTTTGCAAAGCGGGTTGCATCTTAACTTGACGCACTTAAATATGCACTTAAAGTGCTATCACACTTATACACAAATGTACGAAATAGAAAGAGAGGAAAGAAACTGAGAAGTTCACATCGTGGGGCTTCTTGTTTACCTGCTGATGACACTTCCCCTCTTTCTCTGACGAAAATAAACACTCACTCTGTTTGCGCCTGGACAACATTGACTGGCATTTTAAAAACGATCCTTTTCTTGTTTCCTATTCTAGAGAGACATTTTCTTCCACGGACATTTTTAATCTACATCCTAGCAGGAAGATTCCTGCAGCCCGTTTTCACAAGGAAGCCAATTAGTCTGAGTTGTAAATGGTTTTAAAAATGTGTTTAAAAAAAAACACTTCTTCAAATTCAACAAAACAATCTTGTGTCAATGTAAGGCTATTTTTAGTATTATTTAAGAATTTGTGATTTTTGTTTCATTAGGAATTTGCGGTTTTTGTTTCAATGTTAAATCCTTAAAATTCGCCGAATAAGACGTAAATACACCAACACGGGTAATCCTATCTTAGCTTGCCGTGACGTCACGAATACGCAACAGCCTTAAGGAATCTTGTTACGCATTTATGAGCCTCGTGCTTTATGTCCTACATTTACCAAATGGAGCGTCCATCCAGCCAGACCATTGTCGCAAGAGGTTAAGTTATACACAGAAGTTCCGCCAAAGGTATTAAGGCCAAAGGTCTTATCTATAGCTGTGTATTAAAAAAGTGTTAAGTTCCAAACGTAAGCATTTCCATATGCCCATAAGTGGCGTAGGAATACTAGTTTGAAGGTGGGTCGGGTTGATAACTCAAGAAAGATCGAGAATTATTCCTGGAATGTACGGTATGGGCTTTCGTTAAGGCGGTCGCCTCGGTCATCGGGAAAGTATTAATCGCTTTCAAGCCACATGGCTTAAAATACAATGGTCTGAATCGTTTTCTGTATCTACTTCTCTATTCTCTGTCTGAGCTTATACTCTCTTTCGCCTTTCACCTACAACCACCCTTTGTCATTTCAATAAGAAAGTGGGTGACCTGGTGGTCTAGGGGTAAGGTGTCAGACTTCTATGCTGGCGGCCGGGGTTCAATCCTCGGTCCAGGCATAGATTTATCTAATTGCCATACCCTTCCTTCACCTCTGACAAGACGTGTATTAATCACAACTTGTGAATGTGGGGAATGCCAGGCCTCCACCGTGGTTCGGATCCCACGTTAAACTGTAGGTCCTCCATTTCATCTCACAACCACCCTACCATTACACATTAGCGTAAGTGCGTATAACCCGAACGGGTGGTAAGACGCGGTGCTAATAATAATAATAATAATAAGAAGAAGAAGAAGAAGAAGAAGAAAGTGGATGAAAGAAAACTTGGAGACTTCTTATCTCTAGGTAAAGAGGAAAGCTCACTGCTAGTTCTCAAATATCTTACTATTTTATCTTGTGATCTTATCAAAAAATTACTGTATTACTCATAGGAAAGCTAATCTAAGAGAGTTTTTTTCATCAAGCTTAGTCTCATAGTTGAGTAAATAAGCTTAAAAAGTCGTTGAAAATGACCAAATGGCACATGTTCACACTTTTCTTCCCTTAATAAAGCTCGTAAGGCTGTTAAGGGGAAAAAATGCTCTGCTATAATAAGTCAAATTTATTTTGGTGTGAACAATATTTTAAAATAACGCACTGTAGAATTAGATATTGCGTTAGAGTTGAACATCTGTGCGGCAATTTCTCGCTTACCAAGACGGCCTCCTTAAGGTGGGATACTTCTTTAAAATAAAGAGCAACCAATGTTTTATAACTGAAAAAATAACAATAATAAGCCTAAGTTTTTTTAAGCTGGAACGGAAGCGGACGCGATAAGTAGGTGTTTTTCTTAAGATTTCATAGTAAACAAATTTTTTCGGCAAATTTGATCAAATGTTTCTCTAGTAGAAAAACAGAATGTAATTTTCTTCACCTGTCGATATCAACAGTTGTTTAATACCTGCCATGAGCATAAAGACATTGGATGATAAACTTTTTAAATAAAGAGAAAAAGATGTAATTTAATTCCAGGACACCCTTGACAGATATTTAAGAACTGTTGATACAATTATGTAAAGAAAATTAAACTTTTTATGTTGTACTGGAGAAATATTCAATAGTTTTTTTTACCGGAAACATTTTTTTTTGCTATAGAAATTGCAAAAATACATTCCTTATTCCTACCATCCCCCCCTTACCCTCAAATTATTATAATCTTACTACACTAGGGGCCTAGGTTCGAAGAATGTCCCTTCCAAATTTTGTTAAAATCGGTCAATGTAATTGACAGCTATCGCGGAATTAACATTTGCACAGAAAAACATACTAAATACTAAATGGTAATGTTAAAACTTAGTCTCGATACGCTCAGCAAATTATAATTGATAATAGTAATTATTATTAATGTTTTTTTATAGGTGTTGATAATACCCACCAAGAATGGCAGCTGCATATCACATGACTTGACGCATGAATACGTGAAAGTAGATCTAGTAGCTTTTTATATCAGTCATACACGTCATTTCGTAATAAAATTGAGATTTAGTGTGTGTTACAAAGCATTATGGGTAGACATTCATTCCTAATAGCTTGGGAATTGATGTACGATTCGCACAACAGAAACGTGGTCACGTGACGAGCTCTGAGCCAATCACAAGATTTCCGCCTCATGGGTGCAAGCTGTTCCCGCAGAGTTCAACTCATCTCTACTTCATCTGCTTCGCACGGGATGTTCGGCGCAGGAGAACCAATCAAATATCAGAAACAGCCATCTCAAATTAATGCACATGTGCAGTTTACAACGCATGTACTCAACAGCCAGAAGCTAGCAGACAGCTTTAATATAAAGCGTGTGTTCCGATGTATTGGGTTGTGGCATTAAAATTTGAAAACATGCATCGTGATCTAAAATAAACGTTATATTTATCCACTAGAAAATAAAATATGTTGATAATCAGCTGTTTTAAGTTAGCGTTGCAATGCATCATGGATCAACTTAAAGTGTGTGAATTATTGTGCAGATTCTGCTCTCTATTTTGGGGAGCCGTGTGAATCAAGCTTTACTCTTCAAAGCTACAGTAGCCCCATGGCTTCTTTGGTGCTGACTGACAGCTCACAGCTGACTTCTGACAGTCAACATTTAGGCATATACCTGAGTTTTTTTGACTGTCAGAAGTGACAGCTGCTAAACACATGTTTTTGCAGATCATTTGATTCAACGTAGGAATACGTAATTTGGCCTGGTAGCTTTTAAAAGCTGTCAGTCAGCACCAAATAAGTCGTGGGGCTACTGTAGTAAGAATATTTATTTTTTTAAAGGCTTCTTACTCGAAGGAAGCTTCCCCTCTTAAACATCATCCATCCCGGATAAAATTAATCAGGTGGTAGAGTATGTTATACAATAAGTTGATCTGAAAGTGGGCTATATTGTTGCTTAGCGGACCTCTAAATATTACCCGGTTAGGTATGGACATTATCGGGGTAAGTGAGGGTATTACTAGAGTAATTGTGGACATAATCGGGTAAGTGAGGGTATTATCCGGATACGTGTGGACATTTTCAGGGTAAGTGAGGATATTATCCGGATACGTGTGGGAATTTTCAGGGTAAGTGAGGGTATTATCCGGATACGTGTGGACATTTTCAGGGTAAGTGAGGGTATTATCCGGATACGTGTGGACATTTTCAGGGTAAGTGAGGGTATTATCCGGATACGTGTGGACATTTTCAGGGTAAGTGAGGGTATTATCCGGATACGTGTGGACATTTTCATGGTAAGTGAGGGTATTATCCGGATACGTGTGGACATTATCAGGGTAAGTGAGGGTATTATCCGGGTAAGTGTGGTAATATCGAGGTAAGTGAGGGTACTACCAGAGTAAGTGTGGACAATATCGAGGTAAGTGAGGGTACTACCAGAGTAAGTGTGGACAATATCGAGGTAAGGGAGGGTACTACCAGAGTAAGTGTGGACATTCTCCGCGAGGTGATGGCACGCCGGGATCAACGGCCAGAGTGACCCGCTAACATTTGGCGATGTCACTGTTGGAGTGAGGGCGAGGGAGGGGGGAGCGGCACTACTCCCGTCTGGAGATGACCGCAGTGGTAAGAACCGACTGGCGGTTATGGCTACTTCCTAGCTGATGCTTCGTCTACATACTCCGTAAACCACGTGTCCTTACAGTGCTCGACTCCTAAGACTTTTAATTTTGTGTCCATATTCTTAAAGGTGAGGTGAAAGGGAAAGAGATTCAATTTAAGGTTAGTATTTTGTATAGTTTTTAAAACGAAAGCTTTTTTTTTTTACAAAATATATCAACAGTGCCCAATCCACCTGTTTACAATTCCTTATTGTTGAGTTAATGGTGCCCAATCCACCTGTTTACAATTCCTTCTAGTTGAGTCGACGATGCCCAATCCACCTGTTTACAATTCCTTATTGTTAAGTTGATGGTGCCCAATCCACCTGTTTACAATTCCTTATTGCTGAGTTGATGGTGCCCAATCAACCTGTTTACAATTCCTTATTGTTGAGTTGATGGTGCCCAATCCACCTGTTTACAATTCCTTCTAGCTGAGTCGGCAGTGCCCAATCCACCTGTTTACAATTCCTTATTGTTGAGTTGATGGTGCCCAATCCACCTGTTTACAATTCCTTATTGTTGAGTTAATGGTGCCCAATCCACCTGTTTACAATTCCTTCTAGCTGAGTCGACAGTGCCCAATCCACCTGTTTACAATTCCTTCTTGTTGAGTTGATGGTGCCCAATCTACCTGTTTACAATTCCTTTTAGTCGAATCTCCAAGTGCCCAATCCCCCACCGCCCATAATAACATTATTTCCAAACACCGTGCCATAAGTAGCTTCATCCACCGCTCCGACGCGAACAAGAAGAACGCGCCATTCCATTACCCCCACGTCTTGTCCACAGCGAAAATCAGAGTCGTGAAGGTCAATCACGTGACGACAGATATAGAAGTAACACGTCTGTCTCCTTCACTCTGCTCTAACCCCTCCTCCTCAATATTTAACCCCCCTCAACCCCTCTCTCCATGAGAAGACGTTGCCTTCTTAATGAGGCCGTCCCGTTCACTTCGTCAATCCGTCATCGCCTTGAGAGTTCGCCTTGTTGGGTACTTGAGAGGCAGCGAATGACGTCAAAAAGATCTGTGTTAATAAATGAGACTTAATAGGGTTTGATAGGGGCCACTGTGTACCCCCCTCCCTCCCTCCCTTCCTTAATAACCGGCGAACTCTTGAGACGTGAGAAGGATCATCAGATTGTTTGGTCCCTGCTTGTGCGTGTGTTTGTAGAGGATCACCACAAGGATTCTTCTTAAGGGCAAGTTTGGGGGTTCCTCGCTTTTCCAAGCACAAGAGGGTCTCCCTCTACCTCGAGAGAGGAGAGGAAACTATAGCAGGATTCTAGTACAAAGGAACTTTTAGAAAATACACACTTTTTTTTCGATCAACATTAATAACATTTTATTATATTACAAACCTTCGCCCACGGCTTCGCTCACATTAAACCATACACCAATGCATTAGAAAGCTTCAAATGTTAGAAAAGAATATTTCCGGAGTAGTGTTTTATGTGCGTACGAAGATTAAAGAATAAACAACATGGATTCGCCCTGACCTCCTACCCTTAAACAACCCAGTTCATGTCACGTCTCAATTTATCTATCCATAAAACCAGCCGCGACAAATATTCACTTTTTACGCCCGGTTTGTTTCGACACCACTTCGATCGCTGATGAGCTGGCGTGATGAAATATACCGGGGTGGACAACCCTGTCGCTAATTGCCACAAGTGGCAAATTGCCCGTAAAAGTGTGGTGGATTTGGGTGTATCAGCTTTCACAGTAAAATACTATTTTTTTTGCTGACGGCGTGTGCTGATTGTAGCTTGATATTTCCCACGTATAATTGGAAGCATTCCTCATGTGCATTGAGTTCAGGTATTCAGCCAATGTTTCTGCTGCTTATCAGATAAAAGGATTGTCAAATTTCAAATTAAATTGTCCAACATTTTCAATGTGAACCTTTTTCATTATTTACGTCTGAGGCAGTTGTAGCTGAGTACATGTATTGAATAAATTTACTGCGTTCAAACAGTGTGTATTGCTTTAAATGTTCGACTGGGCAACCTAATTTCTCAATTTTTATATAGTGTGATGAATTTCATTTCTCATTCTCCACACTTGTGACTACATTGACAAATATGTTGCCAGCCTCCGGCATATACCCTACATTAGCTGCCCACGGTTCTCTGAAAAATAAGTAGTACAAAAGATTTCCCATCTCGATCCGATGAATACGTCTTTAGTTTACTGGAAACAAAATGACAAACAAAATCCTAAAAAGTAATTGTTTGGTGTTCCTATGGTTTACATTACCCAGAAGAAAAGTGAAACACTTCAAAAATTCGAATGTACAGAAAAAACTAGAGGGTGTATCCATTCTTAACATGGGAATTTTATAAAGTATTTTTGTTTTTTTACAGTATATATAGGTGACCTGGTGGTCTAGGGGTAAGGTGTCAGACTTCTATGCTGGCGTCCGGGGTTCAATCCTCGGTCCCGGCAAAGATTTATCTGATTAGCAAACCTTTCCTTCACCTCTGACAAGACATCTTGTGAATGTGAAGAATGCCAGGTCTCCACCGTGGTTCGGATTCCACGTTAAACTGTAGGTCCTTCATTTCATCTCACAATCACCCTACCATTACACATTAGCGTAAGTGCGTATAACCCGAACGGGTAGTAAGACGTGGTGATAATAATAATAATAATTTTACAGTATGTAAAATTAATCACAGGGTAAAGTATCCAAATCTTAAATAATCTAGAATTAATCCATGATGGTTTAAAATTGTGTTACAAAAGGTAAATAGTAGGCTGACTAAAACACAATATAAAAATACAGTTTTTTTTCAAATATGTGTTAAAAACTGAGATTTGTTTTGAAGATAACGTTACAATTTTTCTATACACGATATTTTTACTCTAGATAATTTGTACTGATTAAAACAAAACGAAGAACAATATAGCATAAATAATTGATTTTTTAAGAAACAAAACAAATTAAAGTTATATATAACTGTAATATTTTACAGTATAGAAAATAAATTATTAATTTTCAATGTTTATATCCTATTTCGATCATCTATTTTGAATCCTCGATATTAAATTTTTGATAACAGGGTTTTTCTATAGAAAATTATTTTAAAAGCTATTGGCATGGGGAATTTTAGATTTCTAGAATGCTTAGAAATGTTCTAATAATTCATACTGACAGAGAGATATGAAAATTATATCGAATTATGATGTTAAACATCCGGCTGCATTCTTTATATAATTTCAAATCCAAAGTAAATATGTCAACCAAAAATAAATTTTGAAAACAATCTTTAAAACGAAACATTAATAAACCCATAAGCTGAGTTCACAAACGAACGCAATCCACAGAGTAAAATATTTACCTAAGAGCACTCATAAGAAATGTAAAAGTAAATCCTATCCTTAGTTACAAAAATAAATTGGAAATAAGAGCATCACAGTTTAACAAAGAGCATAATATTCACACTCTTGGCTGTTTAAAGTTGTCTTTCGACATGACGTATTTAAATATTTAAATTTTCTCCCATACAGGAATGGTTTTATTCTATTAGTACAGGAAATTTCCAGAGTTTTTTTATTAGTTTAGGAAATTTTTCCTTTCCTCTTTTTTCCTGACATTACATTTTTTTTACCATCGCGTCTTACTACCCATTCAGATAATACTTTTATTTACTAATTAAGTTACTGGTTTAGGTATAACAATTTTGAATTTAGAATAAATGTATCCGCATTTGCGTGGAGAGAAAGAGTGGGAAACTGTTTAGGGAAAACCACTCTCATTACACTTAACTGGGATCAAACCACGATCTTCCTGCCATTGGCAGTCAAGTTTATGGCGAGAAAAACTCCTTAGACCATGCGGCCACCAAAGTGAGTGTAATTATTTTTTTCAGAGAATCCTACACTTGTCTGAAAAATTTCAATCTCCTACCACAGAGAGAATTTTTTTTAAGCATCGCGCCTTACTACCTGTTAGAGATGTACGCATATCATGTATATTATTTAGGCTAATAGCTAGAGGTGAGAAAGGTTAAATTTAGAAAAGTGTGTCCTCATTTGCGTGGAGGTATAGAGAAAAATATTTATGGAAAACCACACTCAATACACCCGAATGAGAATAGAGCCCCGATCTCCCAATCATCGGCAGTCTAGTCTATTGCAAGAGTGATGCCTTAGACCATGCAACCACCAAAGCAGGTTTAGTGTGAGTAGATTTTTACATAAGTTTTGTAAATTTATAAATCCCTCATTTAATCAAACTCCACTTCTATATTTCAAATAACTTATCGAGGAATTATTGGGTTATTTGGAGTAATCCCAACTCACTCCTGACACTTAAAAAGAAATTCTGCCTCCTAAAAGTATACAGTGATTTGGGCGTGTCTTCAAGTGAAATAGGAACAACATTTTATTTTTATATACGAGTATTCGTGCAATTTTAGCTCGCTAAGTCTCTTGGTTTTGGAGTTCTAACAACTACACACAAACACACAAACACACATACATACATACATACATACATACATACATACATACATACATACATACATACATACATACATACATACACACAAATACACGTCCTATATTATTTATATGATGATTGATTATTGGTTCCCATTGCCAAGCTTCCCATAGTTCATGAGTTAGAGCTATGGACAGGTTAAAAGGTAGTATTCTATAACCATCACCTTTTTTTTAAAAAAGATGGCCTTAATATCTAATATAATTATTTCTAGGAACCTTTAAAATTTGATCAGATGAACGATTCAATAATTATAATCTAAGGGTTTGGTCAGACTGAAAAGCGTGTGAGCGAGCGACTGAGTAACTGAGCGGAAAAACTGGCGAGCGAGCACGTGAGTAGCAGATAGCGCTCGATAGTTGTTGGCGAGGAGGCAAAGGTTCGAATCTTGGCTCAGTGAACTGAGGGTGGTTTTTGACAAGTGCTTTGTGTTGTTGTGGTTTTCCCATCCTATATCCGTGCTAGTGGTGATTCTTATTTGTAAAGGCCTACTTTGATTATAATATTGAAATATTTTAACATATCAGTTTTACATATATATCTATTTCTCTCTCTCTCTATATATATATATATATATATATATATATATATTATTATTATTATCTTACCAATTAAATTATGTCATTAGTGCGATTATTGAGCAACTAACAAACAAAAGGCAGATATTTCATTTTTATATAATTAGTAGGGTAACATAAAAATAAAAACCAATGTTCGCATATGGTAGTTTCTATAAATAATAATAATAATAATACAGAGTTTAAGATTGTCATGGTCCTTGGTTTGGTATTCTTCCACACCAGCAATCACGCAGTTTAATACTTCAGGCTCACAACATGTGTATAAACAAAAACTAAGGTTTCCTAAAGAAAGCGGTTAGTATTAGGAATGTTTGGTTTAGAGGAAATTTACCCGAATTTCCGTGGAGGGAGAGTGAAACCCCATTTAGGAAAAAAATCATCCTCAGTACACCTAACCGGGGTCGAACCTCAATCTCCCCACCTTCTGCAGTCTAGTCTATTGTGACCGTAAAACCTTAGGCCAATTCTACCTTTTAATAGGAGAATTAATCTATTTGTCTGAATATGTATCCATGTAAGTGTAGGATCAAATCATATAAAGATGTCGCACGTTACCTAGGTTTCACTTTGATATTTTAAAGAATCACGATTTGCCAATTAATTGAGAATACAAAACAACCAACACAAAATATAATTTCTCTTTGGATTTAAGATTTAAATGTATTTTGTAATTACTCCTTGGAGTGAAGTTGATTTGGCGATCGAGTAAAACAAAAAACATGAAATCTATTTTCGTGATTTGTTGATATTTTCAAGCACCTTGTTGACAACCAGATTTACAAAAAGGATTTATAGGTTACATTAAAAGTTAATATATTTGAATTATTGCCAATTTAAAACGCAAATATAATCACATTAATAGTTTTTTCGTCACTGTTTCTCTCGCTTATTAGATAGCGTGACGGTATGTAGCTTACACTTTATTATTGAAGATAAGGAATACAACAGAAGAAGTCTCATATCAATACGATTAGTACTTTTTAAGTTTACTGGAATTAAACAAACAAAATGAAGTGTAATGAACAAACAAATTGACCGTTTTTATTATTTTATAGAAATGTGTTACTTTCTAGGCATTGATAATATCTATCAAATGTGACAGCTGCAAATCTCATGAATTGACGTATAAACACGTGAAAGTAAGTCTATTAGCCTCTATAGCTGTCAGATCTTCATATGAAAATTGGACTGTACCGGTCCGTGTTAACCGATCACTTACACTATTGGAGGGGAAAAGAAGAGAGGGTAAAAGTATTGTCAGACACTTTAGCTCAGTTTGTAACGTGACTGTCAAGTGAGCTAGGAGTATCGGGTTAGACTCCCGGCTTGGCCGAAAAATGTATTATTGCTGAAATGTGGGTTGTACGTTTCATAGTAATGACTCGACGGCCGGGGGCTGGGGGTTGTGTCTGTTCTAAATTTAAGCTGGTTTATATTCGCGTGCTGATATAATAAATCGGTTTAGAAAGCTCAATATAAATTCCTAAAAAAAAATAATGGGTTAGGACGAGGAAGGAAATTTACCCTCAATAATTTATTAGACAAGAAAGAGTGAAAAACACGATTGGGGGGG
>CABFVX010000618.1:27139-41792 GCA_902151425.1 Timema shepardi | reverse complement strand
CCACCCCAACCCATTTCCCCCCTTACTAATGGTCTAATTGAAGCTTCTATTACAGCTGCAAGGCTCCGTGCCATTGTACAGATTTAATGAACGCTACGCCGGGGTCCACAATATTAACTGATTTAGCTGCTTGACTTATATCTGTTCCACAGTGTGTCTGGAGACTAGTGTTCGACCAGGGTGGACTGGCCCAGGGGTGTAGGGCATATCTATTGTCCAACCAGGGTGGACTGGCCCAGGGGTGTAAGGCTTATCTATTGTCCCACTAGGGTGGATTGGCCCAGGGGTGTAAGGCATATCTATTGTCCCACCAGGGTGGATTGGCCCAGGGGTGTAAGGCATATCTATTGTCCCACTAGGGTGGACTAGCCCAGGGGTGTAAGGCATATCTATTGTCCGACCAGGGTGGACTGGCCCAGGGGTGTAGGGCATATCTATTGTCCGACCAGGGTAGACTGGCCCAAGGGTGTAAGGCATATCTATTGTCCGACCAAGGTAGACTGGCCCAGGGGTGTAAGGCATATCTATTGTCCCACCAGGGTGGACTGGCCCAGGGGTGTAAGGCTTATCTATTGTCCCACCACGGTGGATTGGCCCAGGGGTGTAAGGCATATCTATTGTCCCACCAGGGTGGACTGGCCCAGGGGTGTAAGGCATATCTATTGTCCCACTAGGGTGGACTGGCCCAGGGGTGTAAGGCATATCTATTGTTCGAGCAGGGTAGACTGGCCCAGGAGTGTAAGGCATATCTATTGTCCTAGCAAGGTGGACTGGCCCAGGAGTGTAAGGCATATCTATTGTCCTAGCAGGGTAGACTGGCCCAGGAGTGTAAGGCATATCTATTGTCCGATCAGGGTAGACTGGCCCAGAGGTGTAAGGCATATCTATTGTCCGACCAGGGTAGACTGACCCAGGAGTGTAAGGCATATTTATTGTCCTAGCAGGGTTGACTGGCCCAGGGGTGTAAGGCATATCTATTGTCCGACCAGGGTAGAATTACTCAAGACGACAAACATAGTCCAATTTTATTAGTATCGACCTCATTTTAGAGGTAGAAATTTCTCTAGATCTACTTTTATGTAAGCCTACACGCATCGTTGGTCGCATGGTCTATCATGTCACTATAGTATTATACTGTTTTTCCGGCGTCGAGGAGATATAGTTTCGAATTAGGGTCGAATGAACTGAAGATTTATTTTTACTAAATTTTTATCACTCTCACTACTCGCAAATTAGGATACACTTATCATAAAATCCTACCGTCTTCATTCTTATCCAACCAGCGTAATTAATGTGTGTATAGCCTGGGTCGGTACCTAGACTCGGTGGTCGCATAATCTAGGGCAGGTATTCCCAACCTTTTTCATCTCAGAGCACACTTAGTCTAAGACAATATTTCCACGGTACACTTGTGTAAAGGCTGTAATATAATACATTTGTCTATTAAGTGTAGATAAAAATGAACATAATAAGTATCGAGATGCAGTTGATAAGAAATGTATTATTCTATCAATGCCCTCATCTACTTGCAGAGTAAATTACCTGTTTACTTTAATCCTTTTAACAACATTATGACCGATGTTCTCAGATATTTCAGAAATTCTTAGGCCTATCTTAATGACCTGACAATCTATCCATATCAGATTTTCACCAATAACATGTGTTTTTGTGTTTTTCACGATCAATTCAGCAACTTTGAATGATGCCTTAGGTGCACTATCGGAAATTCAAACAAATTTTCCATTTTATTTGTGTCTTGTGTTAGGATGATGGTTTTTGGGACTCACTGGGATTTTTGGTGGCTGGATGCCGCTTCATTTGGCTCAGAATCATTGTTTCATTGTTCAAGCTTTCTCCACAAAAGATTCAGATAGATACTGGTCGGTTACAATCTTCTTTTCAAGTGAAACCTAAAATTATCTATCGCTATAACACTTTGGGAGGCTTAAAACTGTTACTAGTAGTAGATTTATTACGAGGTATTTAGTTAAATTAAAATCTTAGGAAATGTTGGCGGCACAATTCCTAAATTTCGCGGCACACTCAAGGGCCGCGGCACGCCGACTGGGAACCACTGATCTAATGTGTCGCTCTCGCAATGGACTGAACTGCAGATGACGGGGAGATCGGGGTTAAAATCATGGTTGGTTTTCATAAATTGTTTTCCTCTCTCCCTCCACTCAAATTCAATTTTCCTCATCCTTAACACATTAGTGTAATTATTACATATGCGTACAACAAAACGGGTAATAAGAAGCGGTAATAAAAAAAGAAGAGAATTGATATATCATCGTATGGTCTGTCTCCCTATCCACTCAGCTATTTTGACTGGAAAGACGGTTCTGGATATAAGACGACGTAGGGAAACTTACTCCCTCAGGATTGTTTCCCCTCCTGATATCGTGCGCGCTCCTAAGATATAAAAAAAAACTTATCGGCGGATTATTAACGTGATTGAGGAGGCAAAGAAGGGGTAACATTTATCACGGAACCGATACAAACCACCATTACCTCCCAAGAGTTAAAAAGAAAGAAAAAAAAAACCTCGAACGTCCTCCATCAATTAGTGGTAATTGTCCAACAACCGGCGGAAGACACGCCAAGTCCACCCTTGCCGCGCAAAACCTTCAACATAAATTAATGGACATCCACGATTTTCTGAGTATTAAAAAAAACTTCATTTTTTTTTTCCTTTCGCTCAGAGAATCATGAGCCTACCATAGGGAATTAATTATCTTACAAGTTTGCGTGATGCCTCTGACGTAGAGACGGATTTCGTGCCCCCCTAAGCCCCACCAAACCCCCTCATTTTAGATTAAAGGAAAACCTTTCCATATACGTAATGGGACAATCATATCCGCAACAAAATAAAACCGTAAAAAAAAACACACACACGACATTGTTTTCGAAAAGTGGTCGTACTTTGTGAATTAATACCAAAAAAACGTTTTTTTATGATTAATTACACTGACTTATTTATTTAATGGTTGGACATGTCTGAGTAAGGTAAATGTCGTTAAGTTAGTTACACCCAACTGGGTTTTTTTTTTCTTATCCTCTCCACCTCTAAAAGAACGGCAAACATTTAATATGGGACGTCCCAGACGCGTAGTCTCGTTGTAATTTGTCTAATTTGTCTGACATATTAACCTAATGGCGATCACAATGGAGTCATTGCGAATGATTAATCTGGATTAAGGTCCGTATATTCATTCAACCTTATTACTCGTTTACGATTAATTGTCTGTCATGCTCAAGGAAAAGGTTTTTATTTTTTGTCGTCGGTCGATATGCGTTTACAAATTGATAAGGCAAAGAAGAATTTACTTTGCCTAATCCCATTAGCGACGACTGAATTAACTACTTTCTGTCCGGAAAAGTAAACGGAACTTAGTTGCTGGGCCTAATGACGAACAATGCGACAGCTTTGGTTAAATAACATATTGGTCTTCTTGAATGTGCTTAAAACAGTAGATGGTACAGTTTTTTTTAATTAAATCAAATTTAAATATAAGGCAGTGTGGTGCCCAGTGAGGTAACAATGAATTATACAATTCAGTAAGGATTTTAATATTCAGCTGGAAATTGTGGGACTTAAGTTTTAAGATGGTGGGAAATGGCTCATTTTAAAAATCTCAAGATCAAGGAAAGGGGTAAAATAAAATATATATACTATAACTTGCATTCATTTGCTTGCAAAACTCTTCTATGTTCGTCCCTGTAGAACACATGAGCATAGTTGACCTACTCTTACTAAAGAAATGTATATAATTAAAGCCTCTTTCCTTAAGGCCCTTGGCCCTGTCGAGTGCGAGTTTAAACCCCATTTTTTATAATGGTGGATGGGAGGGTGTAAGGGGTAGTGTGGCTTCACAACCAACCAAAGTATCCTTCCGCACCAACAAGAACAGATGGATCACGAAAACCATAGAGGGCGCTAAAAACCGGACAGGTCTTGCGGAAAAATCCTACGTTTGTAAATATCAGTTTTATCGAGAATGAGTAAAATTTGTATAGTGATATTTTCAACACCTTATCTAAGATAAGGTATCAATGTTTATTAGGTGTTACATTTTCTTATTTTTTATTATGAAGCTGGCAGTTTTCTATTGAAAAATGTCAAAATTATTTATATTTGATCACAGTTAAAATTATAGAGGAGATGTTTATATAAAAAGTATAGCTTAATCAACATGTTTGTATTTTTGAACAAACCGTTTCCGAAAAGAAAATGGCAAAACAATAAAAAAAAAATCTTGAAGATAACCGTTTGTTCCAATGGTTCTGCATTTCCACGCCAAATTGAAAGGGCCAAACGCCTTAAGCCACTGGCTTAGCTTGTAAGACAGTGTGAGCCTATAAAGGCATTATTGACAAGAAGGGTACAGAGTAAATATGGGGTAACTTCAACTTTAGCTCAAGCTCAGTGCTGCCATCTGTTAGCAGTTAGACAATCATGAGAGCTTTCTAACCTACTTTAGATTCTAAAACAGGTCTCTGTCATATTTGAATTAATTATATTTAAAAAAAATATGGGATCCTTCCGGAGTTTGAGGTTTGAGATATAAAAGTTGGTGTCCTGGAAAATGTGTGTAATTTTAATCACCCCCTTTTCCCCCTGTAGCCTTAAATTTAAATTGAGAGTATATTTGTGTATCAGTGTTTCTTAACCTGGAGCCCAAATTTCACAGGAGGTACCTAATCTGACAAACATAAAAGTTACTAGATCTACTTTCACGTATTCATACGGTAATTCATGCTATCTGCAGTGATCATATACGATAGATAAAATAAATCCTCTAAAATAACAATAATACTTATGGTTAGAGGTTATAAATTTTGTCCAAAAAAAAATCTGTATTTCATGTCAGTTTAATTTTCACGGGTTTTTTCTTCTTCTCTAAAAGTAGATTAATGAATAGAGTTGGTTTGAATACCAATTTTTGGAGTTGATTGTTCGAATATTTACTAGGCCTACGTTTTTGGGTACCTATGTCAAGTATTACAATTTAATTAGATTAGTTAAGAGCACAAGGTTGGTCATCATATATTATTGTTCTCCTACTGCCGGGTAGCTCCACCCAATAACTTTATCAACCCACTTGGTTTCCGACGTCTTAGGAATTTTTGCTCGACTCAGCTAGCACCTTAAGACTTAGAGTCTTAAGGTGAGGTGAAAGGGGACGCGATAAAATACCAGTGATGTTGCAGTTTTTATAGCAAAGCATATATTTGTCCAAAATAAATCAAATATAGCCCCAATAGCAACGTTTAATTGAATTTTCTTGACATGGTGATATCGACAGTTGTTAAATATTTGTCAAGGATGTCCTGGAATTTAATGACAACGTTTTATCTTCATTTAAAAAGTTTGTCATCTAATACCACTACGCCCATGACATATTATATTCAACAACTGTTGATACCCCCGTATGAAGAAAAGTAAATTAAACGTTGCTACTGGAGCGATATTTTATTTATAAAAAAAATTGCCATAAAAACGGCAAAAAACCTACATTTTCTCGCATACCCTAGATTCCCACCTTAATAGGATGTGTCCCAGAGCTCTCGGCCACAGTAGGACCCAACGTCTCTCCAATCACGACGGAACTAATAAAGCGAGCACCTCTTGTCTCGTTGTGTATGTCGTTCAAGGAAGTGGTGAATTATCCCGCGCACAACACTGGAACAAGAGTTCTTACACAGTTACAAGGGACATGATGGGTTTATTGTATCGCACGACCGAACTACAGGGAGTTTGGTCGCCATGACAGGTTGCGAATGGAGCGGTCTTTGAGCTCGGGAGCTGCTGCCCAGACATCAACTAGCCCGCTATAGTGTCACCTTAACTGACAACTGTAGACAAACATAGACTAGACTGCCGGTGTAACTTACAACTGTAGACAAACATAGACGTGAGTATCTTGTAACTTACAACTCTAGACAAACATAGACGTGAGAGTCTTATAACTGAAAACTGTAGACAAACATAGACGTGAGTGTCTTGTAACTGACAACTGTAGACAAACATATACGTGAGTGTCTTGTAACTGACAACTGTAGACAAACATATACGTTGAGTGTCTTGTAACTTACAACTCTAGACAAACATAGACGTGAGTGTCTTGTAACTGACAACTGTAGACAAAAATAGACGTGAGTGCCTTGTAACTTACAACTGTAGACAAACATAGACTAGAGGAGGAATGTTCCCTTAAAATGAAACCATAATGTTATACCTTTTATTATTATATGGGTGACCTGGTGGTCTAGGGGTAAGGTGTCAGACTTCTATGCTGGCGGCCGGGGTTCAATCCTCGGTCCCGGCATAGATTTATTTAGCGTAAGTGCGTATAACCCGAACGGGTAGTAAGACGCGGTGCTAATAATAATAATAATAATAATAATAATAATAATAATGATACCATGAAAGAGTGAACGGTTTTTTAGTCTACAATTTATTTATATATATATATATATTTAACATATCTTTATATAAAAAAGAATATATGAACAATAGAATATTCAACAGAAAGATTTTTTTTTTCCCTTTTTCTATAGTTTAGTCATTATGGCCTTGGTTCAATTTTAAATTAAACTGAATATATGTATTGTATAAGCATGCTTAAACTATAAATATCAGCATATATAATGATTATAAAATCTAATAAAAATCAACAAAAAATGTAATTCTGCAAACTAAACATCTCAACAGTTAACCAAACACTTACCTGTTTCGGTGGCCACATGGTCTAAGGAGTCACCCTGATGTTAGACTAGACTGCAGATTACAGGGAGATTGGCGTTTGAAATTCGATCGGGTGTACTGAGGGTGTTTTATCCAAAATAGTTTTCCAGTCTACCTCTACGAAAATGCGGGTATACTTTCTCTAACTTCAACCTTCCTCATCCCTACCTCATCAGGGTAATTAGTACATATGCGTGTAATCTTAAGAGTCAGTAAGACGCAGTGGATTATATTTACGAGTCTATATAGGGGATGTATAGGATCATAGAAAACAGTTTTGTGTTAATTCCAGTAAACACCAAACTCGTGCACAACTAAAAGGTTTTGGTGATATCTCAGCTACCTAGGCAGCACCCTTAAACACCCGCTGTTATTATTATTATTATTATTATTATTATTATTATTATTATTAGCACCGCGTCTTACTACCCGTTCTGTTTATACGCACTTACGCTAATGTGTAATGGTAGGGTTGATTGTGAGATGAAATGGAGGACCTACAGTTTAACGTGGAATCCGAACCACGGTGGAGGCCTGGCATTCCTCAAATTCACAAGATGGTCTTGTCAGAGGTGAAGGAAGGGTTTGGTAATCAGATAAATCTGTGCCGGGACCGAGGATCGAACCCCGGCCGCTAGCATAGAAGTCTGACACCTCACCCCTAGACCGCCAGGTCACCCACCCGCTGTTAATAGCCACGATTTAGAACGTATAACACTAAAGATAGAAATAAAAAAGGGTAAGGATTGTGTGAAGAAGACGATTGGAAAGGACCCGGATAGAGAGTTAAACTGGTAGGAACAATGGATGAAAGAGAGGACCCGGCCTCAATTACTCTGAAGACGTAGAGGAACAATCAAAACCACTTCCTTTAAACGCAAACTTTCATTGTCGCAGCCATCTTCTCCTCTCGGTTAAATAATGTCGGAGATAATGTAACGTTATCGTCGCCGCTTGACAATAGCTGGGAAGTAATTATTAATATTATCATTGTACCATGCACTGAATGGTAGGAGGCCTTCCTTGTTCGGTTACACTATGGCGTAGCTAATAAGATGGGGCCATAGTGTAATAGGCTAAAGTAAGACTACTACCGTGATTGGTTCCACTATGGCGTAGCTTATAAGATGGGGCAAAAATGTAATTAGTTAAGGTAAGACTTGCTACTGTGTTTGGTTCCACCATGGTGTATCTTATAAGATGAGCCCATAGTGTAATTAGTTAAGGTAAGACCGCTACTGTGTTTGGTTCCACCATGGCGTAGCTAATAAGATAGGGCCCTAGTTTAATAGGTTAAGGTAAGACTACTACCGTGATTGGTTGCACTATGGTGTAACGGATAAGATGGGCCCATAGTGTAATTAGTTAAGGTAAGACTGCTACTGTGTTTGGTTCCACCATGGCGTAGCTAATAAGATAGGGCCATAGTTTAATAGGCTAAGGTAAGACTACTACCGTGATTGGTTCCACTATGGTGTAGCGTATAGATGGAATCATAGTGTAATTAGTTAAGGTAAAACTGCTGCCTTGTTCAGTTCCACTATGGTATAGCGTATAGATGGACCCACAGAGTTATTAGTTAAGGTAAGACTGCTACTGTGTTTGGTTCCACCATGGTGTATCTTATAAGATGAGCCCATAGTGTAATTAGTTAAGGTAAGACCGCTACTGTGTTTGATTCCATCATGGTGTAGCTAATAATATAGGGCCATAGTGTAATAGGCGAAGGTAAGACTGTTACCGTGCCTGGTTCCATTATGGTATAGTTAATAAGATAAAGCCATAGTGCAATTAGTTAAGGTACTTTCATGTACGTCAGGTAATTTGATCTGCAACTGTCACTTTTGTTAAGTATTACCAATACCTATAAAATAACAATAATAGTATAGTAACATGTTATCAATGTTGGCCGCAAATAAATATGTTTGTATTTTATAAAAGGTAATTTATATTAAAATCGTACTTCACATGTTTTAAGCTTGTATATTAAAATTAGGTGACAATTTTACTACTTGCCAGATTAAAAGGGGGTGTGGGGGTGGATGCCCTCCCTTATAATTAAGCCATTGGAGTAAGCAACTAAAAATTAAACCTGCATCGGTGGTCGCGTGGTTTATCGCGTCATTCTCGTGTTAGACGGTGACAGAAAGAACAGTATTCGAATCTCAGTCGGGTGTACTTAGGGTGTTTTTCACACTATCCGAGAAAATGCAGGAACATTAATTTTATAATCATACCTTCCTCATTTTTATATCATTAATATAGATATGTGGATAGCCCGGACGGGCAGTAATACGTGACGAACAAACAAAACAAACAGCTAGGCAGCGCTCATCTCTAAGATAGAGTAAGGGCACGGCCAGACTGGAGCGTGCGAGTGCTCGAGCCGGAACAGCCTAGTTTACAGGCGCTAGATAATATTATTGTGTGTTGGTTCATTGAGTGCAAGGAAAACTTCTCAATTTGACATGATATTTGACTTTTTTATATAATTATAGATAGTTTTAGCACACTTGCTACAAACGGCCTAATTTAATTGGTGAGATAATAACCTATATATATATATATATAACTTATATGTTAAAATACTTTAATATTATAATCAAAGTAGACCTTTACAAATAAGAATCACTATTAGCGTGGAGAGAGGATGAGAAAACCACCACAACAAATATCTGGTCAAAAACCACCCTCAGTTCACTGAACCAAGATTCGAACCTTTGCCTCCTCGCCAACAACTATCGAGAGCTATGTGCTAATCACGCGCTCGCTCGCCAGTAGGGCCGAACCCTTACACTACATCACACTACCCAACACACACTCACACACACTTCACCAACCACACCACAGACATCACAACACACAAATACACTTTATCACTTAACCATATTTACACCACACACACTTCACCACTTAGCCCCACTTACAACACACACACAACACACATATAACATAAACTCCGACACTTAACCACACTTACACCACGCCACACATACTTCACATTAACCACACTTACACCACACACATTCACCAAACTACACCACACATATAACATAAACTCCAATACTTACCCACACTTACACCACGCCACACATACTTCACATTAGCCCCACTTACACCACACACACGCACACACACACACATTCACCAAACCACACCACACATATAACATAAACTCCAACACTTAACCACACTTACACCACACACACAAGCACAGTGTCGCTAGAAGGCCAGGCCACGCCACGCCGTATTTCTTTAATTTGTTGGTTAATTGTGTTTGGAGCGGGCGGCCCCTTCATCACAGATGTCCGAGTCAGGTCTGGGAGGACTGTGTCACGTAGAGCCGCGTGCGTGTCGAGGGAGACAGGGGTGTGCAAGTGTGGGGTGAGCTCACCAGGGGTGTACAAATGTGGATTGAGCTAGACAGGTGTGTACAAGTGTCGATTGAACCCGATATGGGTGTATACGTGTGGGGGTGAGTTTGACAGGGGTGTTCAAGTGTGGAGTGAGCTCGACACGGGTGTACAAATATCGTGGGGGGAGCGCAACAGGGGTGTCCGTGTGTATCTCCACACACTTCAGGTTGAATGGGGGATTGGCTCACGCCCGAATATAGACTATATGAATAGAGAAATGGGTAGAACCCTATATTTATCGAGGCCAAATCTTAAACTTTATTTTGAGTCTAGAATGAAGATCTTTAAAAATTCACAATTTTAGAGTAAAGTGAAAATATTTAAAGTCAATTAAAAAAAAAGTTGTTTCAAGCTTGGTACCACTTACTAAATATATTTTATCTGTTACGTTATAAACAACCAAGATAACACTTTTTTTTAAATAGTAAATAAGCTACATTTAAACAAATTTATTTTTTACCTTTTTTTTGTGATTTTGTTATCCTCCCAATTACACAAGTCTATGTAATTCCTTTTATCAATTATTGTTTGAAATTGATATTTGAAATCAAGGTTTTTATAATTGTATTCGAGAGGTTTTTTTTTTGAGATTTTTACAAACCTCTAATCTCTCGAATACATAGGACCTATTATATATATATATATATATATGGTGACCAAGGTGTAGTGGTGTAGAAAAACATAGTATCGGCAAACATTAAAGAGAAACATTTTTGTTCGGGAATTTTGTAAATACAGTCAAATTTTCATAGGAGGGACTTTATCTGACGGCTATAGAAGTTACTACAGTCCGATTTGCATACAACCCGAACAGGTAGTAAGACGTGGTGCTAAAATAAAAATTCCTAGAAAAGTTACTATTATTAGCACCGCGTCTTACTACCCGTTCGGATTGTACGCACTTACGCTAATATGTAATGGTAGGGTGATTGTGAGTTGAAATGGGGACCTACGGTTTAACATTGGATCCGAACCACGGTGGAGGCCTGGCATTCCATACATTCATAAGTTGTGTCTAATACACGTCTTGTCAGAGGTGAAGGAAGAGTTTGGCAATCAGATAAATCTGTGCCGGGACCGAGGATTGAACCCCGGATCCCCATCACAGAAGTCTGACACCTTATTCCTAGCTCGCCAGGTCAACTAAGAGTTACTATATCTACTTTCACGTCATAGGTCAAGTTATGTTATCTGCAGATGTCACTAACGACAGATATTATCAAAATCTAGAAAATAACCCGAATAAAATAGTAAAATGTTATCAATGTCGATACCCGCCTCGGTGGCTTAGTTAGCTAACGCGCTAGTCTTATCTTGAGCCGATGACGGGGGAGATTAAATTTCGAATCTCAGTCGGGTGACCTGGAGGGTAGTTTTCCACTCTCACTCCACGCAAATGCGAGCTCACTTCCTCTAAATCCAACCTTCCCAATTTCTAAACAATTATAACTTAAGCGTATAACCCGAACGAGTAGTAAGACGTGGTGCTAATTAAAAAGTTTGACCCCAGGAAAATATTGTGTTCGTATTTTCTAAGAGGATCTTCATATACAAATTGGACTGTATTTAAGGTAGCCACAGACAATGTACATATACACTTATTTTTGTTTGTTTGTTTGTTTGTTTGTTTGTTTGTGGTAATGGACAGCTGTAAGGCAATTTTTCCCACTAGGAATTTGGTAGGAATTGTTCCCCTCCTTGTGGGCTTGTCTACCACCACGAGGGGATGAGGGGGGAGGGGTACTATCGGTACCATGGTACAGGGTCGGGGACCTTTAGGGGACTCAGGGCTGGTTCTGAGGTTTAAAAACTTGGCAGAGTGTTTGGACAGGTCGGTCTCTCCTTTGAATCTAAAACGAGCTTGCATTTTCACAAACAATATAATTATTCACTAGTTTGGCATACAGAGATCAAGGAAAACAAAACTATTATTATGTTTGAGATCACATTTCAATTAATTTAAATTAGTTGAAAAATGACAGCTGGACATAGGAATCGAATCCGGGACTTTTGATTTAGCGCCTCATTACTCTACCACCGAGCTATCCAGTTATAGTCTCGTGCGCAGTCTAATTATTCACTAGTTTTTTTAAAGGCTGAGTCTGTAATGTACGTGTGTAACCGTAAGCTACATATGAGAGAACAATAGTTTCGCGAGCTATAAGACACCACAGCCATCTGTGACTCGGGAGGGCTGTTTTGATGCGAACTATACAATACAAGATTATAATTAAAGCTAATTTCAATTAATATCAACACGTAGGTTGTAATTACGGGACAATCTGTATGAAGGAGACCGCAATTCAATTAATTTTAAACTGGTTGAAAAAACGACCTCCTGAGTCGCAGATGGCCGTGGTATCTGATAGCTCACGATATCAAGTGATCACTCATAGGCAGCTGACGATTTCCGCACGTCCATCACAGACTCAATCTTAAAATATGAGCGAAGGCTGACCCTGAGGGCGGGACGAATCCTGGATAGATCGGTGGTAGAACATTGGCGCGCCAAGCCAAAAGGTTCCGGGTTAAATTCCCGTGTCCAGGCGTCATTTTTTAAAGTAATTTAAAATTAACACTCCCATAGTTTTATTTTCGCTTACCACGTTTTGATAGCCATCCGTTATATTAGTATATTTACAAAATGGGTTATATTATTATTATTATTATTATTAGCACCACGTCTTACTACCCGTTCGGGTTAAACGCACTTACGCTAATGTGTAATGGTAGGGTGATTGTGAGATGACATGGAGGACCCACAGTTTAACGTGGAATCCGAACCACGGTGGAGGCCTGGCATTCCTCACATTCACAAGATGTCTTGTCAGAGGTGAAGGAAGGGTTTGGCAATCAGATAAATCTATGCTGGGGGCCGAGGATTGAACCCCGGACCCCAACTCAGACGTCTGACACCTTACCCCTAGACCGCCAGGTCACCAAAATGGGTTATAGATCATGAGGTTAGAACACGGAGGATGTGCACCCGCAGCTGTGTAGAGAGAAGGTAGGAAACATATAGGGGAACCCCCACAGCCTCCGGTATACCCCAAAAGGAATCCGAACCTCAGTCACCCAATACTGGCAAAACAAACAAGAGACTTTACGCCTTTATCCGCATGACCACAGGTTTAGGTAGAGCCCGTTTCGGTAGTCAAATAGTACAAGGCGACGCTCTCTAGCGATAGAGCGGACTTAGAAAGTAAATATATCTGAGTTAGAACACCGGTTGGCTGTACTGAGGTTTTTTTTCCATGAATGGTTTCTCCACCCCCTTTCTGCGCAAATGCGTATATATTAACTCTGAATTAAAACTTCATTCCTAACGTATTAGTGTAAATAAGATGCCTTAAGGCCCTTGGCCCTGTCAAGTGCAAGTCTAAGACCCATTTTGTGGGATGATGGGTTGGAGGGTGAAAGGCGTGGCGTGCCTTTACAACCGACCAAAGTATCCTTCCGCGCCAACAAGAACAGATGGATCATGGAAAACGTAGATGGCGCTAGCTACCGGACAGGTCTTGCGGAAAAAATCATACGTTTGGAAATGTCAGTTTTCTCGAGAACGAGTGAAATTTTTATGTTCACGTTTCAACATCCCTAATTGTTACATTATTTTTTTATGAAGACGGCAGTTTTTTTATTGAAAAATGTCAATTTTATCGCTATTAAAACTATAGAGGAGTTGTGTATATGAAAGTATAACTCAATCAACATGCTCATATTCTTGAACGAACCGTTTCCGAAAAGAAAATTGCAAAACAATAAAAATTCTTGATGATAACCGTTTGTTCCCATGGCTCTGAATTTACACGCCAAATGAAATGGGCCAACACCTTAATACAAATAAACGGTAGTCCAAGCGAGTAGATTTTTATTATAGGTGTTTTCTTAACGTATGGAATATTTAATCATGAGAGATGCAGTATCTAGTAAGGTGGCCGTGTATGTGAACTTTTATCCGATCTCTGGTAACAGAACGTTGCCCAGGGTATTCCTTGGAGGTTGTCTACACGTCATACCCGCAATATGACGTGATGAGTTCTTTATACCACGTCTTTACTAGCCGTTCGGTTTATACGCCTATGTACTAAATAATGCGCTAGATATGAGAGATTTAGAGGAAGTATACCCGCATTTGCAGTAGAAAATCATTTAGGTAAAAATCACCTCAGTATATCTTACCGTGATCGAACCCCGAGCTCCCCGTCTTCAGCAGTTTAGTTTATTGGCAGTGTGACAGCTTGGACCAGGGTGGTCCGATGTTTTTTTCATCCTAGGTGCCAAATGTTCAGTTTGCACCGCGGGCCGAAGATATGTTTAGTAAGCCCAGCAACTTAATACAGGGCTACAAACAACACTTTATACACAATTATTTTCAATATTTAAATATAATATTTAGATTTTACTGCAGGCACACATACTTCCAATATACAACTTAGCATTATAAATATAAATATATATATATATATATATATATTTATATTTATAA
>CABFVX010000618.1:0-16563 GCA_902151425.1 Timema shepardi | reverse complement strand
GGGGGGGGGGGGGGGGGGAAACAAACACTGTTCGGTTTTTTGATATTCTTCTCGCGTCCGCACGGGGCGACTTGGCAGGTAACTGAATACCACCACACCACATGGCGCGTCATTTGCGCATGGGACTACCGTGGCATACAGAATTACTTTAATTTCCCACATGTTATTTACGTTTTAACACACGAGTTTAATGGCATAATATAGGAGATAGTTAGAGGAAATGTACCCTCATTAGCGGTGAGGATGAGTGAAAATACTATTATCAAAGCAGTCAGCTGGTTTTCAAGTTAAAGGCAAGGGCGAGCCGTTGTTTTGAATGCTAGACTAGTTCTAGTGTTATTTTAGTGTGGTTTTGGAGTCCAACGCGAACTAGCCACTCCACGCTTTACTTCATTTCTGGTCCGAAGTCAAGAAAGATGATCAAGTAAATGTTTCTCCTAGCACCAGAACAATCTCCAGTCTCTATTAATAGTCTCATCTCTAAGACCACTCAGACCCCTCCAACTTAAGGGGATCCCCCAACATGAAGGGCTCCTCCTTCAATAAGATGTACTCCAACATGAAGGGCTCCTCCCCCAATAAGATATACTCCAACTTGAGGGGCTCCTCCACCGCGAGGATATAATCCAATTTGAGGGGATCCTCCAACATGAAATCCTTCAACTTGAGGTGTTCTTCCAAATCAAGATCCTCCACCATAAGGCAATACTCCAAACTGAGGGGCTTCTCCAACATGAGATCCCCCACCATAAGGAGATACTCCAATTTGAGAATCCCCATAGAGGGGAGGGTGATAACGCACTCCCTCCCCCAAACTGTTTACCAGGGCGCGGGACAGTCAACCACTCGCGATGTCACAATGGAAAAGTACGTTATCAGATTACCGATTAACCCACACCGAGACTCGATTCGGGTCTATCATTCATGGACGATAGTTTTTTAAAAGAATATATTACTATCTTCTAAAGGAATATATAATTCGTAGTGTTACTACTCCATGGCGTCAGCCCACAACCGAACCATTCCGACCACCGTCTGTTGGCGTAGATCGTGTAAACTTCTGTGGAAAGAGGGTGTCATGTGATTATCACAACAGACCCTCCAACCATCAATCGCAATTTCCTAGACAGGAACCGCTACATTTTTTAAAATTTAAGTAGCTCCTCATTTGTCCACATGAGGCTGAGTTGACCCCGTCCTAGACCCACCATTTCACAGAAAATCTGTGAGCGCCGGATATCAAACCCGAGACCTCTGTATCAGTTGCCAGAAACTCTGACCACTAGACCGAGGTGGCAGTCCATTCCCAATGTTAGATAACCAAATAGTAGTTACATTCTAGTTGTCTTAAGGCGTCACTCTCTTTGTTAAGCTAGACTGCCAGTGACTGGGATATCGGGGTTCAAATCCCGGTCAAGTGTACTGAGAGTGGTGTTTACAAAATAGTTTCCCACTCTTCCTACAAGCAAATGCGGGTACACTTTCTTTCAACTCGAGTCTTTATCCTTAATTTATTAGCGTAATTAGTAATTCGTATAACGTGAACAGGTAGTAAGACGCGGTGCTAAAAAAAAGTTCCAGCCTATGGTGTCTTGATGTGAACTTATGTGTAAAATAACATCTTGTTTACAAAAATAGTTCCGACATTTTGGCTTATCTTGGCAGCATTTTTTGTTTTGCTAGTGCAGGAGCTATAAAAGACTCACGAGTTGTTTTAATTGGTGTTCCACAAGTCAATTAGGTGATTAGTCAAAGTAAATAGTAACTGTGGAAATAATAGAATGTGCCTACTGTAAATCTGTCGGAAAATAGTTTGTCTGTACCTCAGGAAGAAAGGACTACATGATGGCCCTACCTTATAAGCGTCACCATAGTAGAACCACGAAAGGTAAGCTAACCTTTCAGGGTTGACAGAGAGTACATTAGGAGAAAAGGATAAAAAGCAAGGAAGTCTGTTAACTGTACATTAGGAGGAAAAGAGAGAACGCAAGGAAGCATGCTAACCGCCCACTAGAAGAATATTAATGTATACAAGAAAGTCTGTTAAACTATATGTGGAGGATAGGAAAGATCGCAAGAAAGTCTGCTAACTATATGTCAAGGAAAGATAGCAAGGAAGAATGCTAACTAAATGGCAAGAAAAAAGAAAAGATCGCAAGAAAGTCGGGTAACTATATGTAGAGGAAAGGAAAGCTCTAAAGGAAGTCTGATAACTATATGTTCAGGAAAGGAAAGCTCGCAAGGAAGTTTGCTAACTATATATCGAGGAAATGAAACATCGCAAGGAAGTCTGCTAACTATATGTCAAGGAAAGGAAAGGAAGTCTGATAACTATATGTCTAGGCAAGAAAAGATCGCAAGGAAGTCTGATAACTATATGTCTAGGCAAGAAAAGATCGCAAGGAAGTCTGCTAACTATGGCGAGAAAAAAGAAAAGCTCACAAGGAAGTTTGCTAACTATATGTCGAGGAAATGAAACATCGCAAGGAATTCTGCTGACTGTACCTGCGGCAGATAGGAAACGACGTGACTAAGTGTGCCGGGTGCAGGAAAGTCGACGTCCAGCGTCTCGGCGATAACTCACGTGGGTGCCGTGTTATTAGAAGACGGCGCTAAACTCAACTCACGGTTTGGCGGACAGTAATGAGGATTACCCCTCACCCCTCTTCTTACCCCTTTTGTAATTACTGGTCGCGCGCAAGGAAAACAATCCCAACAACTAATAACACAACACAACACTTGGGATTGTGTCGACCAACTTTGGGAACTCTGCCAAACTCACCCCCTTACCCGTTATTTCACAAGACACCACTGAATGTCTTTCTGGACACAATGAACCATTTTAAATAGCTTCAAATATTTTCAACTATCGCAAAGGAAAACAAAGGTATGTGCATTAGTACAAAGGGATTAGTCTCATTGTGTCCGGGTTCGCCGGCTTCGAATCCCGGCCAGATGCAGTGCGAATTATTTTATTCCCTGTATAACTATACACCTTCTCCATGCAAAAATTTAGGTATATTTCCTTTTTTCACTACCTTCTTCATCTCTGAATCCGATTGTAAGTAAGAAGAAGTGAAACAATAGCAGAGTAAAATTATGAAATAATAAAACTGAAATCTCAGCAGTCACCAAAATTAAGAAACAGCATGAATGGTATTGACATCGGCAGTCACCAAAATTAAGAAACAGCATAAGTGGCATTGAACTCGGCAGTCATCAAAATTAAGAAACAGCATGAATGGCATTGACCTAAACAGTCACCAAAATTAAGAAACAGCATAAATGGTACTGACCTCAGCAGTCACTAAAATTAAGAAACAGCATGAATGGCATTGACCTCAGCAGTCACTAAAATTAAGAAACAGCATGAATGGAATTGACCTCAGCAGTCACTAAAATTAAGAAACAGAATGAATGGCATTGAACTCGGCAGTCATCAAAATTAAGAAACAGCATGAATTGCATTGACCTCAGCAGTCACCAAAATTAAGAAACAGCATAAATGGCATTGACCTTAGCAGTCACCAAAATTAAGAAACAGAATGAATGGCATTGAACTCGGCAGTCATCAAAATTAAGAAACAGCATAAATGGCATTGACCTTAGCAGTCACCAAAATTTAAAAAACCCCAGCAGGAATGGCATTAACCTCAGCAGTCACCAAAATTAAGAAACAGCAAGAATGGCATTGACCTCAGCAGTCACCAAAATTAAGAAACAGCAGGAATGGCATTAACCTCAGCAGTCACCAAAATTAAGAAACAGCATAAATGGTACTGACCTCAGCAGTCGCCAATGATTAGGACTCTCTCGGAATCTTAGGGCTTGATCCCAAACCTGGTGAATTTGTATTTTCTTTGTGTCCACAATGTAATAATTTCCTACTTCATGCAATGCTGGAGCTTTTAGTTAAAATTCGTCTATCCCTTTAGGAGTTTACTCACTCATAGCCACTACTGGCACTAAAGCAGATCTCTTAAATAAAATCATCATTTTGGCCGCTTCTGTTTATAAACTTAAAGAGGTTTTTGGGGGCTATACATTTTTTAAGCCAATAATAATAATTTGGTGGTTTATTTTTTTATTGGTTTTTAGCGTTAGTATGCCATGTAATAGCAACAAAGCTATTTAATCAAACAAATATAATGAGGGTGGATATTAGGAAAATGTACTAGTAATCACGTGACTACATGATAAGAGGAATCTGTAAAAAACTGCCTTCAGTATACCAGATACTAGGCCGATACTTTTTATAAATTTTAACTTATTTATTTAGTTTTAACAATATTGATAAATTTACTTTAAGAGAACATTTTTAATTTTCTAACACCCCATGGGCAAAGAAGTTATTGTGATAGGTAAAAAAATTTAGTTAAAGATTTTGATGAATGTCGATAGTCCATGACTTCTGAACCAGAAAAAGTATTTTTTGTGATGCCCTCTGTGTTTTACTGGGACTAGAGCTGAAATAATTTTATCCATCGGGTTTAAACTTTGTTCTAGGCTTTTCATAAGCTTCCTTAGAGGGTTTTTTAGAATAATCTATCAAACCCTGAAATTAAAGGTAGTTTACTTGGAGGCAAAAGAGAATTTTTTCTCTCTTAAAATCGACTAACAATTTTGAATATATTTAATATCTAATCAATCTTTAACATTACAAAGGAAATGGAAACTCTCATTTTCCCATGAAAATTACTTTTTGAGTAATTTACATGAGTGAACATCTCCAATTTTGATATCACCTCAACTATTTGAGATACAAAATAGCTTACTATTGTAAAGTTGTAGTACTATTAAGAATAAAAAACCTCTATTTGAAACATATTTGTATTGCACCCAAAAAAGAAAGACAACAACAATAATGATAATAAAACCAATAATTTCCGAGATATTGGCAAGAATAATTTTTAAATTGAGGGTTATGCTCTTTGGTAAACTAACAAGTTACATATTTTTTCATTATGTTTCTTAAAGTATATATTATTTAATTGGTGAGATCTGTTTGCGACAATGTCTTATTTTGTTTCGCATATTTTACGAATTTTGGGTAAATATTGCCATTTTAGGTAGAGGAGCAAGAAAGTCTGTGCGATGCACCATACCATTTATTTGTTAATTTGGTTATATGCTATTTATTAGGAATGTAATTTTTATATATTTATCCATAATGTAGAGTCCCAACTATCCGACTTTCGGTTTACTCACATTCTATATCATCCAACATGTCCATCTAACGTGCTATTTACAGTGTTGAGAAGCATATGCATGTGTACTGTGATTGATGTTATGTTATTAAGAGTTAAAACGCTGGATGACCTCATCGCAAGGAAGGGGGCAAATTTGGGAAACAAACTTAAATCACTAAATTTTTTTATAAAGTGACTTTAGATCTTTGCTTTAGAAATAATAAATGTTAAATTTTTAATTTTCATTGTTCTTTTTACACGAAGAAAAGTTTTGTAATTTATTGCCAAATTTATATTTTATAATAATTACCTATATAGTTTATTTCATACCTATTCTGAAATTACATTTAATTTGGATTTTGTTTCGATATCGCCCACCCCTGTTTCTGTAATATCAGACATTTTGGCTATCCAAACAAATATTGTTCCTGTTTAGGTCAGATGGTCGAGACTCTACTGTATAAACATATATTTGATTAAAGAACTAGTAATATATTTAAAATTATGTTTAGGCCCATATAGTGTAGTTTTAAATATATTTTGTTTAACATACATATATTATAATGGTCATTTGGTAATTTCTTTTATCAATTTTTACTGAATTTTTTTTTTATATTTTTTAAACTTCTTTTATGCGCACTTAGTGGAAGCTGACATAACCCCAAATTATATCCAGATGAATCAGAGAAGAGATCTTCAAATAAATTTAATACAAGTTAGATTTTTACAAGCCAACGACTGAATATATTTGGTTTATAACAGACTTTCTGTGGTGGTTTCCAAACTGAACCAGCCTCAAGAATCAAACATGGATAGTATTCATGTGTGAACTGACAAAGTTAAGGTTGGGTGGAAAGAAATGCAAGCTTTAAGTTCATATTAAGCGCAACAAAAAAAAAAGAAGGAATTTCGCTAAAATAAATAAAATATTGCTCAGCAGACACTTTTAGCTTAAGTTTATACACATGTTGTGTCTCACTGCCAAGGTCATAGTGGAGTTTGACCAGGACTTTTTCAATTAATTTAAAAAGTTACTGTGTTCTAATGTCACTTTGCCCCTGAGGACTATTCAAGAAGTGATGAGATCAACAACATGTGTACAAAATTAAACCAAACATTTCTACTCATGCAATATTCATTTATTTTGGCCAAAAAAGTGTTTTTGTCATGAAAACTTAAAAAAATACACACCTTGAATCGTGTTGCTTTCCACCTCGCCTTAGTTGTCTTGAACGTAATTTGAATATTTTTATCATGATTACATTTAGTTTCAACTGAAAAATACCAGTTGTTTTACCTGGATTGGGATAATCCATTTTAACTCAAGGATTTAAAAGTTCAAGATTCAATGAAATGACAGGCTTATTTCGTGATATGGAGGGAGGACTCAACATAAGAAAAAAATAATCCACATCCTAATCCCTTAGAGGGTTTAGGGTCAGTAATAGCACTAAGGTATACTTTTTTTTAAACTCTATGGGTATTGCTGTTAAAAAAAATAGCACACTAGCCAATTAGTGCATAGCCTGCACCTACATAGACAGCTCTATCGAATGAAATCCATTTGAAGTTTAGTATAAAATCCCTGTTTGCAGTAAAAATCCTCACCCATCAAATAAGTTATAATAATATCATGCCTTGCTAGTTTTTTTAAATTAAAATCATATATACTTTTACTTTAAAAGTGAAAGTCACAGCCATCATATAATTTTATTTTATTCATTTGGAGGGAGCTATTGTCAAAATTCGTTATATTTTCATAAAGAATTTCTGTCACATCTTAAAATTGTTTAGCGACAACTATTTAATTGGACAGGTAAATGAGACTTATAATAAATATTTACCTCCTGTCCAAGCTATATTTGTAAATAAAATAAAGTAGAGTTTGATTGTTTTATTTTTTCAAAAATTCCATCCAATGGTAAACTATATAAATAATTTTGATTTATTCTCAGTGCTGATCATGTGATAAAGGAGGCAGACCCACAATACAATGGATATGCCAATGACTTGGAGGTTGATGATCAAATCTTGGCTGTGTGAACTAGGGTGGTTTTCTAGGTGTAATTTTTTTAAATCCTATTGTCATGCTACTGTGGGAGTATTTATTTTAAAGTTACCCTCCCAATTCCTATCCCTTAGATTATGTCATTAACACACCTTAATTTTCAACATGGTCTTTTTTTTTAATCAAACAAATGTATGATTGAGAGCTTTTGAGCTTCAGTCAAGCAATGTATCGATACTAATTGAAGAGTTACTTGGAACATAGTCTCACCGTGGAACAGGTACAGATTTTCATTCAGTCAGTGCCGATACGGTTGGATCGGTAAGAAATGCTCTTCAATTCCTACCACACACCCACAAGTGTCTAGTCCCCCTTTTTACTTGCATCTTGCGCTCAACTCCCTACTAGTAACCATTTCGAATGATACCAATACATTCTCTGTACCAATCTTACCCGCAATACGGTGATATTGTTTCAGATTTTCTCTTCTTGTTCTCTGTGGAGTCTTCAGCAGTAATAATTACAGTTCAAGTTTCACAGGAAGTACAGTAGAAAAATAATTTGCTGTCAACAATGATAACATCTTACTATATTATTACTGTTATTCTATAGGTATTGAGAATATCTATCAAAAGTGACAAATGCAGACCACATGACTTGATGTATGAATACATGAACGTAGATTCAGTAGCTTTTCTTGCTGTCTTCCTACAAGAATTGGGCTGTACTTCTCTTTCATCATTGATTTGCATTTGCACCTCACTGACAATAATATGATTGATCTACTACAAATTTGGTTAATTTCTAAAGTTAATTTAAAATGTTAATCTCAATTATTAATAATATATATTATTAATAATATATAAATAACAGATAGATAAATTGTGACACTATTAATTTTTTATTTTGTTTTACATATTAAACAAATAATTAATTCTGATACATCGTATTTAAAGTTGTGAAGGATACTGTGACAATGTAATGATGAAACGAAGAGTGCAGGACCATCGTTTTTCTCACCAAAAACTTAAAAAGCAAGTGCTCACATGGCATTTTTGTACAAATATAAAAATACTCAACTTAGAAAAATCAACAATTTTTGACTAATTTTTAACAAAGTCATAATTAAAAGAAGTTAGTTCAAAAGTATGATATTAGAGAAACAAATTCTAAGAATAAGTTTTTATTTCAAAGTTCAAAATCCATAATAAAATGGCCTTTCATTGCTATTTAAAAACCATAACATGTGTGTTAACTAGCTTCTCCAAGAGCTCAACCGTATCGGTAGTGGAAGAGTATCGGCAGCTTGGAACTTCCGAAAATGTAGCTGAAATGTTTTTGAATATGTACATGAAATATTGGTATCAACACATCCCTACTTCAGACTTAGATCAACCACCGCTGGAATT
The DNA here is from genome assembly GCA_902151425.1 of Timema shepardi. NCBI lineage: Eukaryota > Metazoa > Arthropoda > Insecta > Phasmatodea > Timematidae > Timema > Timema shepardi. Next base: position 7,957 of record CABFVX010000618.1, on the reverse strand, counting down.
TAGTTTGAATCCCAATTGTGTAGACATGTATTCATTTCATGCAAAAGTAGGTGGGGCGTGAGGAATTTACATTTTCTTTTAATTGCAGTCCCAGATACTAAGAGCTTGCGCTAATGTTCCTGTAGAAATAATAAAATATCATAAATTAAAGGAAAAATATTATAAGCTAGTTACATGGTTTAAATATTATAATACATATGCATGACCCAGTTATTATGGGTGCGTGAACTAAAATATTTTATGTTGATTATTATATGTCTTCTAATATAGGGCCAGCAAACCTTTTTAGAAAGGTTGCTCAATTTGTCAATAATTTTCAGGGAAATTATTCCCATGCTTATGGGAATTTTGGGCAGTAAAATGGGTCATTGTTATTAATTAGTATTATAAGTACTATCCAGATATTCATATATTTTTTCATGCAAAGGTTTTACTACAGCCAAATTTTCATAGGAAGAGCCTTATCTGACAGCTAGAAAAGTTATTTGATCTACTTTAATTAACGATACGTTGAGTCATGTGATCTGAAGCTGTCACTTTTGATAGATATCAATTATCTGTTAAAAACAATAATAATAAGTAAAATATTATCAATGTTGGCCACAAAAAAAATAAAATTGTATTCTCTAAAAGGCCCCTCTTATGAAAATTGAACTGTAGGTTACCAGTAAGCTACAGGCTATTCACTAGAAAATAGTTTAAGGAATTCTTAGGAAATATATTTAGCCAACAATGCAGAACCGTCACAATAAATTATTCACTGGCAGAATAATTTACATATAACCATACGAGCTACTATCTATGCACCTTCATAAAATATCAAGGGTGGTCGAGCAAAAATAAAACTTGGGACAGCTCTGAAAACTCAATTTTAAGAAAATAATCTAGTGTATCACTTCGGGCATGTGTACCATAAGTTCGGCAGCCCCGTCCTAACGAGTATTCTTTGGCTTAATGACCTATAAACAGACCAGTATAAAGTTGAGTGCAAATAGACTAAGATTAGACAATTTAGATATTTTTCAAATATTTTCAACCATCTTGTATTATTTCCAAAATTTTGATTGACCTAGGACCTACTTTACAAAAAATTTTGCTCCAAATTTAACGGTTAAATTTATTTTATAATGTTGACAAATCTTAACTCATTACTTTGTGTTATCACTATTATTCATAACATTATTAGGTCGGCCTACAACCTTTTTTTCCCTAAATTGTGGACATTACTATTTTAGCACCGCGTCTTACTACCTGTTCGGGTTATACGCTGTAAGTACTAATTACTCTAATGGATTAGGAATTGGGAAGGTTGAATTAGAGGAAGTGAACCCGCATTNCCCCAGTTCACCCGACCGAGATTCGAACCTCGATCTCCCCGTCCTCAGCAGTCGAGCAGCTAAACACGACTAACGCGTTAGCCAACTACGCCACTGAGGAGGGTGTGGACATTACTAAAGTGGCAGACGTGGGACAATTGCTATGAGGCTGTCACGGTTTAGATATGTTGGAGACCAGTGGCAGGTAAATGTCACAGCGACAACTGCCACACCTCGTCTGCATCTTTCCTGCAGGCCTTATCCTTTTAATTTACGTGTGCTTGCCTCACACCACACGTTCGCCACCTTAGTGAACGCCTTATAGACCTATCAGTGTTATGCAGGCCTATATAAACTACCGGTGATAAATGACAACATGGACATTGGAATAGAATATGCAACTGGTTTCATACAAACCACTTGAGTGATCTTGGTTTGTCTTGTATCCAGGTTGTACAGTACCATTTTTAACCTCATATTTTAAATTATAACACTGCGTCTTACTACTCGTTCGGGTTACGTGAATTTGATTCAGCTATCAGCACTGATCCTGTGGTATAGCTCACTTGAGGGCTCACACTATTGAGCTTTACAGTATGTTTTGGGCTATCAATTGTGTTAAGATTAGAAACTTAATTTATATCTAAAAAAAGAGAAGTTCTGAGTTTTTATGAACTTAGATGAAATGTAGTTAGGTATTTTTTTTCTTTTCAAAGTTTTAGACCGCTTTGCAAGAGCGAGGCCGAGTGAAACAGAAGTTAAAGTTACTACTTTGCTGCCAATCATTGCACCTTCTACTCTGCTCAACTTTCTGTTTCATTCTTGCGTACAGGCTTATAACTTTATAGGCCTAGTAACAATATTGTAGCTAACCTAACATTTAGAAATGGTGCGCACCAAGGGCAAGATCCTTTGATTTTTGTCTATATCATATAATGAGAGCTTACATTAATTTATATTTTTTAGCTTCTATAATCACAAAAAAAATTCCAATAACAACAAAATCAACATATTGTAAAATCATTTTATACAATTCAAGAACATAAAAAAAAGAAATCTTACCTAATTTACATTGTCTATAAAATCCCATTGGTTATTTAAAATAAATTATTAATAGGCCTATGCATTAACCATTTACAAGTCAAACAATTTTCTTTTTACATAACAAGGTTAATTCTGGTAGATGATTAGGTATTGTTTTATTATGTTTATTAAAAACACTAGGAAAATCTTGTTATGAAACAACCTGAAGTAAACTGTCACACATTTCAATCAAAACTGAATCCAATCAAATGCGGAGATATTTTGGCCCATTACATTTTTGGACGTACAATATTTTTAATGTTTATAGGTAACTAAAACTATCCCAACCAAGCCTAACCTAACCTTTCATTAGTGAATTAATAACAATTTTGATGGAATAGCCCCTAATGTTTTAAAAATATTTTACGAGAAGGAATTGAAGGATCAAGAGAGACAAATAGAATGACTCCATAGGGCTGTGGGATTCAAAAGAGTGTGAATGTGATCTTTGATTGTGTTCATGAATAAAGTATTTTAGTGCAACCCATTTAACAATCCTGAAATTTAATGAAAAATATGTCACTGGCACATGAAAGGTAGGGTTTTGTCCGTTTGTGATAGTGAAAATGTATTGTGTATTAAAATACTTTTGGTATCATATTGTGAAATTCTTTTGAATAGCCTACTTATGTTCTATATAGTATTAACTTTCTTTTGTGAATCTGGTTGAGTTTTCTTAGTTTTTCTTAAACAATATAGAACTTATTAATTATGTTTTAATTGGAATTTTGCTTTTGTCGTAGTTATAAATGGTTAAAAATATAAAATTTATAATTATATGACATATAAATAAACTAAAGAATATTGACCTTAATGTGCACTGTTTCCTACATACCTTTTAAATACATTAAAATTATGCTCATATGAAATTATTTGAGTTAAGCATTTAAAACTTTTAGGAAGATTTTCTGTAAATTAACAAATTAGAATCCAAGCCCTAGTGATAAAATATAACCTAGACTCGAGTGGATTTTAGCAAACATGTTTACTTAGGCGAAAATATCTTTTAGGCTTTCGTATTAAATTAAATTATTGCCTTAACAATTAATGCTTTAAAAATAATTGTGATCAAAGTTTGCAGTTATAGTAATTCAAGAGCATTAGACCTGTAGAAAGTGACCTTACCGGTAGGCTATTTGTGATAAATGTCAACTTAAAATCATGAATAGACACATAATATACCCATTCATGCATGTTTTAAGACGCTACAGTTAGGCCTAGTAATTAAATTATTTAAATTGCAGTTTATGGTTTCATACTGATTAAAAAAAAGCTTTGAAAAAACAAATTTAATACTAGCAATGCTGTTCAATGATTGGTAAAGTAGTGAAATCTAGTAGAGGTCGTTTTTAGCAAATATAAATGACAACCTAAGGACCAATAAGCCTATGAATTAGCGCAATGTTCGCCTCAGGGCTTTTCTAACGGGTGCGTTACATGATTATAATCAATGTTTGTTGCACAGATCATCAAATATTGCAAAGCATTCCACTGTCCTCCGCCCCACTACTTAATAATACCACCCGGCTGGAGAAATTTATTGGGGAGAGGACTGTAAAACTACATTTATTTCCAATAGGTGATGAAATTAGTAACCATAGAACAATAGAATATTTTCACCCAGTGATAAACTTACTTATTCTAAAACAAACATAAAAATAATAATTTATAGGTATATATAATCTGCACTCGTTAGCTCCTCCAGGCCTACTGTTGGGACTATGAGAAAATAACCGAAATTAACCCAACACATGCATATGTGAAAAATGGTAATAACTGTAGTAGGTAGGCCTACAGTGGTTCTCAAACATTTTTTTTTTTCATGGCACATTATCCTTTCCCGTGAGTCCTTGCAACACAATGAATGTGCGAGTTGGCGACACTGTGGGACACTCGGCCATGCACATGCACATATAGACCACTACTCTCACAATGAACAGGAAATACATACATGTGTGTTTGTTGAATTGAACTTTAGGTGTAAGAAGCAACCGGCTCAAGTTCCTAATTAATTATTCAATCTTTGACTGTACGCAATTAATTTCTGCGGGAAGTCAAATATGTCAAAGTGTTAACACAATTTTCTCTTTTTATTTTTTAGAAATTACAATAAAATAAAACTGATTTTTATAATTTTTTTTATTAATCATCAATAACTTAAAGTCGAGAATTTTGCAGCACACCTATTTAATTTTATGGCACACTAGAGCTAACCTCACATATTATAGCTAGCTTTTATAGATGTGACATAAGCTAAACTAATCTCAATGCGACAATTATTTTGTTTTGAATTAACAAACCCAGTCTGGATTCAACCTGACCTTGTATTTAAAGAACAAAACACACTTATATTATGTAACTACTCAACATTAGATTAACACCCAAAAGCGTTCATGTAGTTTTGTGGAGAAACAATTTTTTAACGTGTTTTCACTATAGTCAAATTAATTTCTCAAAATGTTACAAGCCCGTGTGTGATCACTTAACTTGAGTAGCCTTGTAATTTTAATTTATGAAATAGTATGAAAGGCTGGGTTATATTGGTTTAGTTAACATTGCCTGAAACTTTTAAGTTTTTTGCCATAAAACAATAGTTATTATTAGGGTTTAAAGTGGCATCATAACTTAAGTAGCCTTAATAGTATAAGTCATATTATAAAATAAGATGCTTACGTTTTTTGTAGAATTTCCCCCAATAATAACTCGAACCCTAAACAATCTATCCAAGAGATTAAAAAAAACCTTTCGATTTCAAGTATAAAGTTTACTTATAAATAAATAGTCTGCAAATATTTAGGATTAAAACATCAACATGAATTACATAAGCAGTATTAGGCCTACCATTTAAAGACTTGTTAAAACCAAACAATATCATTCTGTACTGGCATCTAAATATAAGCTAAAAGCTAGTATAGAACTATCAACCAAAAAAAGAAACAAATCAAAAACATAAAAACATGGATGTTAGCCCACTTAACTAGATAATGAAAATTGTAATTGTTACAAACCAACACGTTACAATAGAAATGCCTATCATACCATATTAATAAAAAAATAAGCGAATGTTTACAAGTTGGTGAGAATTTTGTAAACACAATTCATCTCTTTCGAACAACAAACTTTGATGAACAATAATTCATTCTTACAGGTAGATATAGTATTGGCATTAATAAATGCTTTGAAGCATGCACTTCAAAACAAATACACTAGTATCACTAAAAACACATGGTGCATCAACAAAAAAATAAACAAAAAACGCAAAAGAACACATCAACATATCGATCACTTAACCCACGAGGACGCGGCCATATTGTTCTACCCAAGATGCCACGCGAAAGAGGGGTGTGACATGCGCAACACACTTGTGCAATTAATATGTGAATAATTAATTAGTTACAATAAAAATATCCTTTCTTCATTTGAGTATATTTTTGTGCATTGTTCCTGTGACTGTTAAAAATCTTAGGCCTCCTCGCCCTACCAGCTAAGCAACGAAACCCAAACTTGAAAGAGAAAATGTCGGCCGGTGACGGCTGACACGACAGTCAGCTGAGAAGCGGAGTTGTGTTGCTGTGGGAGGCGTGGGCCGCCTAGCAGTTGGGGAGGTAAGCTCGGGCGAAACATGCATGCAGCCATTTTTATTAGGACGGAACCCGTGTGTTGGTGAGTCGTCGCGAAAAAAAGGGGGGGAAGAATATCAAAATAAATTAACCCTCAGTGCGATTTGACATTCACAATTAAAAAGGGGGTGGATTTCTTTTTCTTTTTGACAGTTTGTGCGAGTGGATTTCGTAAATTCTATTGTTATTGTGTATGTTCAACGGAGACACAAGGTAAGGAAACGTGAATTATTTTAAACTTTGGTCCTTTCAAGAAAGCTCTTTCACTTAAAGAAAAATAGGGAGAAAATGGTCGTGTAGGGAAAAGTTCTTCGACATGAAATAAGGCAGTATCACTTGAGTTCATTAAGTCAAAAGCGATTGTTGTAGCGATTGCGTTTATTAATTTTGAATTATTATAAGAGTCCCGCGCATTTTGTAAACAATGCTGTTCGATATTTGAATAAGCGGTGCCTCTACTGTTCTCTGCGTTAAGGAAGAGGGGGAAGATATTTTTGGAACTATGATGGTTTGCGAAGTGTGAGCAACGTGTCTGGAGTAGGCTCTATATTTGGATCTTCCTCTCAACGCGTCTGATGAAATCTTAGAAGGTAAAATCTCTGGTGCGTACACGTCGAACATTCGGTGCGTTTGAAAGCAGTTCAGGTGCATACATTGTTATGACGTTTAGAAGAAAGGGGCGGTTGGGGTTTTGGAGGGGGGTAATTTTATCATCTCAGCTGTCTCGGGAACCCTCCCACGTGGTCAGCTGTTTAGGGGGTAAGGAGGGTGCGAAACCACTAATTTTCTATGGTTTTAGTAACTATTTTGGAGTTATAGTTGTATTAATAATTTAATATTTCGACATAGGGTAGATCATATTCTTAATTAAAGGCGACCGACAAGGTTGACAACGCAAGCGGATTCTACTGTAATGCTCAGTTCTGACCCGGGATCAGCATACTATTGAGTGTACCTCGAGAGATGGAAGGGGGGGGTGGGGGGGGGGGTTCACATTGGGATTCTCACTTGAGTTTTACACTATCTCTCCAGGTGAATTCGGGCGAAATTTTTCCAAGAAACTTCATCCTTAAAAATTAGTGCAAGCTCAATCCGAATGGCCAGTAAGACGCGTTGTAGACACCAACTAATTTCGACAATAATCTACTTAACGATACATTTCCGGTTCGTTTTTTAATTATTTAACTTACGATGGTTAACAGATCTATTAATTTGTGTTTGATAAAAATGTATAATCTATTTTCGCTATTTCTCGTCATCTATTGTGCACAAATCATTTTAATTTTATATCTTTTCATTTATTTAGGTATTTAAACGTGCACTTTCTGAACCGACTGATTATTATAATATCAGTCACACGACTTACTAACTAACATAAATCTAGAACAGACACAACATTCATCCAAAGGGGAAACCCACATTTCACCAATGTTATATTTTTCGGCCATGCCAAGGATTCGAACCCGGGACCCCTAGTTCAGCAGACAGATACGATACCGACTGAACTAAGGTGCCGGAATGCACTAATCAAATGTTATTTATACACAAGTATGAATCCGATACACTAAATCCAGGTGTGACCGATCCACTATTGTCTACTTCTGGCTTTTATGCAGAGCTGTAATCTTAAAATTACGTTTGAGGAAATGTGCTAGTTTTAAAAATCACATTAAATAATAGATAACATTAGTTGAATAATAAAACTTAGAAATAACTTTTTTATATACATTGTCACTTTATAAATTCTTTATTTATTTTTTTAGCATCGCGTTTTACTACCGGTTCAGATTTTAATACGCATATTTACTAACTACGCGAGTGGGTGACCTGGCGGTCTAGGGGTAAGGTGTCAAGACTTCTGTGCTGGCGGCCGGGGTTCAATCCTCCGTCCCGGCACAGATTTATCTGATTACCAAACCCTTCCTTCACCTCTGACAA
>CABFVX010000617.1:215390-253946 GCA_902151425.1 Timema shepardi | reverse complement strand
CAACGTTGAGGGAGTAAAGCCTCGAAAAGGAGTGCAACAACTTTAACCTAGGGGCTGGGGATCTGTTCTCTCCTTCTCTGTGGCCAAGGCACAGACAGACTGACGGACACACGGACAGACAGACAAACAAACGTAATTGGGAAAACAACTTTTTTTGTTTCACGGGATCATGAAACGTTGACTTTTATCAAAGGCTTGAGTTCGATTTTTTTTACGATCACAATACTTTTCTCCAAGGTGACGAGAGAAAGTAAATAGAAAAAATACACAAATATTTGTTCTAGTTAATATAATTAGTTTAAATCTATAGTTGGGGTTGTAGACGTGAGCCATTAATGAACTTTATTAAAATTTGGTATTTTGAATAACGGCCAGTTGGTTCCCAACTGACACCGAGTTTAGGACTTACCGACGAAATGTACGTACGTTTGTGTTTTATACATCTATCTTTGTTTAAATACTGAACATATATTTTGTTAAGTTCTTTCTTCCAGTTATTTTACATCATTCACTTCCTGTGTCCTTAAAAACGTGTAAATTAAAATTAATATGGACAGTTAATAGGACTCAAAACACACACTAAAAGGGTGTTTTTTTGTGGGAGAAGGATACCCTGAGCTCCATTTATGATTTAAAACTATTTCCTTTGTTTTTAGAAGAATCCAACCTACAGAAATTTTCTAGGGTAGGGGCACTACAAATATACAGCTTCAAGTGAGATTAAACTTCAAGCTCAATAAGGCCACCCCCACCCAGAATATCCAACTTTAAATCAAATTCTGGAGGAAGACCCCCGTACACCCCTAGATATAGCTTTATTTAAACATTAGTTTTCATAGTTGACCTCATACCTCTCACGCAAAAAAAAAAGAAAAAAAAAGTTCACCAACCACTGGTATAAATGGTAAAATATCTTCGTCACCCTCACCCTAAAACCAAGCCATTACAATACTAATCTATAGAGGGTGTTTTATCCAATAATCCCTAGATTTGTGGATCCATTGATCCAAAGGAGGGTCAAAACCTTTCAAAAAATTATTAAAGCTTATTAAGTGTTGAGCTGGAATGAAAGGTTCGTGTGTAGTTAGAATTGCCTGCACGCACGTAAGAGATTACCTTGATGTTGGCTAATTGCTGCATGGGGCTTTTGCAAAAAGACAAAAGAACAACGCATGCCAGTTACACACACACACACACACACACACACACGATTTGCTCACGCTCTTCTGAACGGAAGTCCCTCCCTGAAACCACGTTGCACTGGTAGAGTCACATTCCAGCAAACACACACATCATGAAACATGACGTGAAAGATTTCGCTAGTACAGTCCAATTTTTATACAAAGGGCCTTCTAGAAAAGCATATTTTAGGAGGACTTGGCAAAAATCTGTTAGGGTAGCCCTCACTTTATGAAAAAATATATTAACTTACATTTCTGTAGCGTAACTCTTGAACTAACGTATGATTTTGATAGGATAATAATATTTAGAACCGCGTCTTACTACCCGTTCGGGTTATACGCTTTAAGTACTAATTACTCTAATGGACTAGTAATTTAGAAGGTTGAAATAGAGGAAGTGAACTCACATTTGCGTGGAGGGAGAGTGGAAAACCATTTAGGAAAAAGAACCCCCAGTTCACCCGACCGAGATTCGAACCTCAATCTCCCCGTCCTCAGCGGTTGAGCTCAACACGACAAGCGCGTTAGCCAACTACGCCACCGAGGCGGGTATTTTGATAGGAAGAACAATATAAGTTAATTACTAAAGCTACTTAAACAATTTTAATATATTCATACACCAAGTCATGTAATCTACAACAGTCACTTTTGATATATATTATCAATGCATATAGAATAACACAAATAATATAGTAAAATGCTATCAATGTTGGCCGCAAAGAAATATGTTTGAATTTTCTCTACTGTTATTCCAACCAAAATCAGGGTATACAAGTTGTTTCTATAGTTAATCAGGATCTTGGGGATAGTTGATATAGTCGCGTAAACTTATGTTCTATAGCTAGATTTAAGTATTTAATAGACGTTTAAAGAATGAATAATATTCCGTCTATTACTATGAGGGTTCCCATTATTTTTCCTCGACTCTTCCATTTGCTTGCAATCAAAATTTTACTATTGAGATTATATATATCATATAGGCGACAGCTGCAGATACCTTGAATTGACGTATGAATACGTGATAGTATATATGGTAAGTTTTCTATCCGTCGGATAAGACCTTACCTATGAAATGGGACAAAGATTAAACAACAATTTTTTTAAGTTTCAAAAAGCTTTTTTTTCTCAGCGAATTTCACTACTGGTTCGGGCTATCCGTATTTAACTGGACTAGTAGGGTAGGTATAAATAAGGTATTGGATTAAATTTACTAGTATTTGCGTGAAGGTAGAGTGGAAAACCAGATATTAAAAACCACCACTGGTATAACTGGTTGGGATTCGAAGCCCGACCTCATGATCACCGGAAGACCATACACAACAGACGAATGAGCCTGTCCGCTAATACGGGTAGAATTACTTGCTTTTAATTTATATATTGGGTATATTGTTGGTTTCCGACACATTATATCGGTCGGTCTACCGTTTCCAGGTTTGAATCCCGCCACTACAGGATAATGTTTAATTGGAGGAATTTAGAATCCACCTCTCACAGTTATTAATTAATTACATGAAGACTGGGTGTTGGGTCTTTTATATATTACATTTTTTTTAATGTTATGAGTTTGAGTTATTCTTTTTGTTAAACAAAATACATTTAACAAAGAAGAACGAAACATTAATTGAATTATAGTATAGTCACTTTGGTTTTGAGCGTAGTCCCAGGATAATATTTTTAGCGTATTACCCCAACATAGGATTGTGCACCAGTATAAAAGGTAAAATTATATATATATATCCATATCTTGTAGCTAGCAACAGTTCTCAACACCAAAAATGATCACTACTGGAATGATCCTTCTGTTGCTCCGTGTCCAACCACTTATTAACATTCCCAAGAGCGGGTAGGTGATAGCTTGCGTGTGGATGTGTGACCTTGGGCAAGTTCATTGGCTGCGTCGAATGTGTAACATCTTGTGAAATGAGACCGAGAACAACTTGTTGCGGCGCGTCACCGTGTCTAAGTGGAAAGAGTATCCGGCCGCGCGGTGTAGTGCTCAGTGCACGTCCTGGCTACGAACTAGGGGTCCCGGCTGGTACCTTGGGTATTTTTCCAGAAAGAGGAACTGTCCCAAAGGTCACCAGGGGCTGGTAACTTAGGCTTAATTTATGTTAAGACTTACACCGGCTCCACAACTTCATAATAACTACAGTAGCCCCATGGCTTCTTTGGTGCTGACTGACAGCTCACAGCTGACAGCTAAAATCTTTGAAAAATGATACTACACCAAATTATGTATCCCTACGCCAAACCATATGATCTGCAAAAACATGTGTTTAGCAGCTGTCACTTCTGACGGTCCAAATTTTAGGTATATACCTAAGTATTGACTGTCAGAAGTCAGGTGTGAGCTGTCGGTCAGCACCATAGAAGCCATGGGGCTACTGTATCATCACATCATCTCAATACGGGTACTACGTGTAGACAGCCTCCTATGGTGTACCGTGGGCAACGCTCTGTGCCACCAGAGCGACAAATAGTCTACATACAGGCGACCGAACTGGATGTCATGTCTCTCCCGGTCAGTAATTCCATACGCTAAAAGAAAGAGGTTATAGAGTGGTTGTTTAGAAAGCTTTGATTCTATTCCGTTGAGTACTATCCAATACTGACAAGGGTTCATAAAGATAATTTTTCTTCTATTAGAAAATTTTACTATAGGCCTACCTCTAGCCAATACAAGTATTTAGGGGTCATCCATAAACCACGTAACCTTGTTGAGAGAGGGATAAGGGTGGAGCTCTAAAGTCTACATATGATTGTAGGGGGAAGGGGGTGGAGGGAGGTACTACGTAGCACATTTTCTGTTGAGTACCAACTATACCGTTTACGACATTTCGGCTATCCGTCCATCTCTTGAATTGCTGGGACTCAACTGTATAATTTAATAAAGGCTATTAATTTTCCAAATAATATTATGTACACTCAAAACCATCAATAAAAACAATAAAATAGTTATAAACATCTTTAATGGTCAGGATTTTAAATGTGATATTATTAGATCTGAGCTCCTCTTATAGTCTCACAAAAGCTTCGCTTGATGGCATTCACACTCTACAAACACTGATTGGAGGGGTTGGGCTAAATATATTCTTGCTACTTCATGTTGGTGGGGAGAGGGGCAGGGGAGCAAAAAAGTATGGGGAGAGGGAGTATTAAATTCCAAGAGGAATTGAATCGCAGTCAGTTCCATTGAGGGTGTTTTTTCTTAAAGCCAGCGCGTATAGCCTATCAATTTTTCCGGGAAAGGTATTTTCACGTACCTTCCAGAGTTATTTTGTATGCCACAATCAACATAAGACCATTTGCTTTACCCCCCCCCCCCTCCAAAGGAAGTTGTGCTACGGATTTTTACCTGTTAAGAAAATATTCGTCGACCCCGGCTGGGTTTAGAGCCCATGATAATCGGGCCCTGAGGCTTGGTATGACTGTCATACATACATCTCTCATGACTATTAACAAGTGAGTAAGAGGTATTATTCACCTCCGTACAGGTTGACTTTGAAAAGTCAAGTACCCCTGCTGACTTGGGTGTGGATCAACTTTCCATCTTTGCAGCCCACAAGGAAGGGTACACCAATCAGGCGTTAGCTCGGAGCAATTTTCCTGGTACAGTCGTGGCAAGGCTTCGCTTTCATTTAAGAAACTAGGGTAGCCCAGTGGATGGTGTGCTGCTTAACTTGGCAACATGGCAAACATCTTGTACCAACAATTATGGTGAGAATGAGCTATCACGGTGGAGGTAATTCTCCAAAATATAATTGGCAAACGGTAATGGCTTTTCATTATTTGGTGGTAGGTTTAGTTAGGTTAGACTAGGCTAGTCCAATATCAACGAGTGGTGTTGCCATATGGGCCTCCCAGACCTTGTACGCTTCTGATATATTCCAAATCAGGTACATAAATTCGTTTTGTACGCTTTCAGTAGGTAGCCGCTGGCCGACTCTGTTCCGGTCTGAGGGTGACGAAGACATTTAACTAAGCATGGACTCGTCATGCTATCCTATTGATAGAAATTCAGACATTGCAATTTAGTATGTAGTACTAAAAATATTCTCCTGGTTCATATTGGTGTTATAGACGCAGATTGGAAAGCCAGTAACGAGTAAGTCAAGGTTATATGTGTTTTCCTAAATGGTTTACCACTTTCTTTAAATGAAAATCCAGGTATCTTTCATTTTAATTATTCATTCCTCTCCATAATCCCAATATTGTAAATATACGTAATAGAGCACAGAGCATAAATAGGTAGTAATAAGTGGTGCACAAAAAAAAACTTCGGTAAAACTCGTAACATACAATGTATAAAAAGACGAGTAGATATATTTAGTATAGAAGTAATTTCAGCCCCACCCACTTCAGTGGCTGTGTGGTCTAAATCTACTCTCACATTAGACTAAACTGCCAATGACTGGGATATCGAGGTTCAAATATAGGTTGAGTGTGCTGAGGATGGTTTTTCCAAAATGGTTTTACCCTTTCCTTCCACGAAAATGGGGGTACACCTATATATATTATATACAACCTTCCTAATCCCTATGCTCATTAGGTTAATTACAACAAAAATGTATATTCTGAACGGATAGTAAAATGCAGTGATAAAAAATTTACTGGATTACTGATACCATGAAAATATCCTTTAAATAGATTTTGGACTTTAGAGCAATCAAAAATTCAACTCCAACCATTTTAAAAGAACACGGTGTTTTTATAATGCCCCTGAGGTGACCTGGTGGTCTAGGGGTAAGGTGTCGGAATTCTGTGCTGGCGGCCGGGGTTCAATCCTCGGTCCCGGCAAAGATTTATCTGATTTCCAAACCCTTCCTTCACCTCTTACAAGACATCTTGTGAATGTGAGGAATGCCAGGTCTCCACCGTGGTTCGGATTCCACATTAAACTGTAGGTCCTCCATTTCATCTCACAATCACCCTACCATTACACATTAGCGTAAGTGCGTATAACCCGAACGGGTAGTAAGACGCGGTGATAATAATAATAATAATAATAATAATAATAATAATAATATAACACCCCTACATAAACCTCTACTCATTCCATTACTCTAAACACCTTAGCCCAACTTCTTAATTTTTGTGTTGAACATGATAGTGAAAAACAACAATTGACTGGATGAAGAAGAACCATTTCCTTCGTTGGGTCACTATCCACGTGTGGTTAGAAAATAGCACATACATCTCTTAGGTTGAAACATAACATGTCTGCTATGAAGACATACTAGTGGGATAGGGGTCAGTAAGGTAGAATTTAAAGGGTATTCACCGACATTTGCGTGAATGAAGGTTGGTAAACCCCCTGCGAACCAAACCCAATGAGTATAATGCCTTGGCCGGCGTGCTCACCGATGCAAGTAATATATGTTTATTTATGTAAACAAAGTTTACACGGAAAAGCAATGGTCTCACCATCACTGATTACACACTAAGCATATATTATAGATTAAAGGTAGGTTTCATGATCAGACTTAGTACACCTCAATTGCGGCGTTATACTAAATAGTAAATACAGAATGACACCTACTTAAACCAGAATGAAATGGGCAAGTTTGGAATATGCAAAACTGGCCCATTCCATTCGAGTTTAGATAAATGTCGTCTTATAATCAGTGTAGCAGCGCACATGAGGTACTCAGTCTTATCACGAAACTGGCTATTCCATTCTAGTTTAGATACATGTCATCTTGTATTCAGTATAGCACCGCCCTTTAGGTGTCATTATGACTACGAAACTGGCTCATTCCATTCTAGTTTAGATAGATGTCATCTTGTATTCAGTATAGCACCACCCTTTAGGTGTCATTATGACTATGAAACTGGCCCTACCCTAGTCCACAGATAAGGAAACGGTGCTAGTTGCAGTCTTCAGTGATAGCACCACTTCCAAGAGAAACAACTCACTTTAAAATTATTGTGCGTTGTAAAGGGTACAGGCTGGAGAGCGGGTTTTCAAGGGGGGTGATCCGATTACAATAGTTCAAATAAAAGGACCACCCCTACCTCCTCCAGCTCATCCCCTTTTAAATGGACAAACTTTTTCAGATAAGTAGCTAGTCGAAGGTATTTGAAGACTGTGTACAACTAAACAATTTTTAAACTTTTGCTTGAACAAAAACAGGATCATTGTATTCTAAGTTGCTTTGCAATTTGCAGTCTGAGTAAGCTAGTTTGGGGGGTTGGTCTATGGAGAAGGGAGGTGGGGCCACTTCCTAAACCTAGCTTTGTAAAAACCTGTCTATTGACACAACAAGGCAATTGTTGTCTTCTCTTGTTAATTTTAACCTGTAGACTGTGGTCTGGAATATGTTTATCTGTGCCCTATCTGTAGTGAAAACAAGCATAACCATCTTTCATTCGGTGTAAACGGAAGTGACATATGTAATTTTGATGTATTTCTAATAGTACTGGCATTATATTTCTTCTTTCTACCTATTGACATACTTTCCCTTCCATTAAAAGAACCGGTCTCCCGTCAGCCAAGGTCAGTGCCTGAAATGAAGCAATTAGATTGGAAGGAGAGATGATCATCTAGCTAGAATATTGAAGTAAAGAGGGCCATGTAATGCGGACACATACCACTTAGCAAACATTTATGAGTCAGTAAACTAGTAAGATTTATTTTATATAAAAAACACACTTTAGCAACCCGTGCTGAGTGGGCACGTGAACTAAACGTCGGGCATATCAAGACTGGTTTGCTGGTGACGGAAGTTCAGGGTCCTAATCCCAGCCAAGTGTACTGAAACTGGGTTTTCCCGGGTGTATTATCACACTCTTTAATTCATATTTACGTTTTCACTATCTTACACCTTCCTTATCTTTACTCGACTAGCATTATGTTTAATGCGTATGTCCCGGATGATTAGTTAGATACGACNGGGGGGGGGGGGGAATTAGTCCACGTGCAATTACAAAACTACCACCTTTGTCCCAGAACGTTCTAATGTATTAAACTAAATATTAGTATAGTCACTATAATATCTAGCGACTTTTCTTAATGTATTGCATCACAATACTCTATTAAAGAAAAATATATTGCCCAAACTCAATTTTGACATTATCGTTACTAAACCAAAGTCACCATGTATAAATTGTTCTGCTGTTACAACTAGACACGTAGTGTACACATTGGAATTAATTTGAAGACTTTTGTCTATAATTTGTTTTATAATATTTTTAAAGAATTAGGTCTATAATATAGAATTTAAATGGATCCAGATTTCTATACATTTATTAGGGTAAATATATTCATTCTCCTGTAATCAAACGAGTGCCTGTTAATAATAATAAAAACAAGATTTTTTTTTAAATACCTTTTGAGGAAGACCCCTCGAAGAGAGGAGACATTGTGATCGCGATTATGATTGTGATCTTTTCGACTCCATGAACCTGAAAAAGTGGTTTTAACGATGCCGGAAATCTATGTAAATCGTCTTAGAACCGAAACCATGGTACTATTCTTGCTAATACTTAGTATAAAGGATTTTCATAAGGTTATCTAGAGGGAGTTTTGAAATTAGTTATCCAACCCTAAAATTATGGGTAGTTTACTTTAAGGTGAAAAAGAGAGAGAGACAGAAAAGCTATTTACTAGAAATAAGATACAAAGTTTCAAGGTTAGTAGAGGTAAATATTTGCTCGATCAGCCCATTTCGTGGTTCAGTCTTGCTGAGCGCGTGACGTAGCCCTGCGACCCCAGCCGCAACACCACTCTTATAACTCCAAATACATCCCTTCACGGCTACTGGCGTGTTGACAAATATGTTTATCTATACCAATTTAAACAGTGTTAACCAACAAACACAACGGTCTTATTCTTAAAATATTTTAACTAGTTTGTATTTTGTTAATACACACACAATGAAGCAAAATTCATTACTTCAAAAAGCTACTAAGGGAGGATTTTTTTATTTATAGGTCAGGCAACTTTCATCAGCGAGAAATTATTTTTATAATATTCTGAATTTAATTGTGAGTTTAGTTAATTTATGTTACGATGACTAGTTTAGACAATTTTTTTTAAAAGCGAGAGGCTCGGTTTCTACTCCCCAAGTTGCTAGGCGGCCCAGCGGTGGACTGAGTGTTATTTTGTAACCTACGCCTTGCTGCTGGATAGCATACATTTTTAATATGTAAAATACATATAAAATTATCATTTTTAATGCTAAGAAAATTAACATCTAGAAAAACAATAAAAAATTGTTGTAAAAAAACAGAAAGATTATCATTTTTAATATTAAGAAAATTAATATTTAAAAAAGTTAAGTTATAGGCCTTATAGCGATATTGAATTTAATCGATCCACGTTGGGCATTGATTAAAACATTACGAATTGGCGATGGGCGCCGATTGAAGTGATACCGTTTAGCTAGCTGTTAATTGCTTCGTGATCGAGCACTAATTGAAGCGGTACGATATTTCGGTATTGTGAGATAATTGGTATTTATAGCCCCGTGATCGAGTGCCAATTATGTTGATATGGAATTATGTGTGATAATTTGTACCTAATAAATAAGACCTTCAATGTTGCACACGATTTATTAAAGTTATTTTATCTTCGGCACTGAAGATACAAGTTTGTATGATACAAATTAGTTTAACTACAGAATTCAGTTAGTGGCACTGTGAATTACTGTCTTTTATCCCATAGTTCTTGTGTGGTGGTGTTCACTGTAATGGATTCGCCGTTCGGCTGTTGCCCGACTCAGAACATCTGTCTTGACAATTACGCCAAATCAGGTTGTCTGCGAAAGGGCTGATTTGTTGTTTGAGTACCGAGTCATAGTCATGACTCTTAACCTAGCGAATGAACTTATAACCTGATGAAATGGAACCAATGAAATGAGCCTGTAGAGTGCTACAGGTGTATGATTTGTAATGGATTCATACGCATAAGCAGCTTATATATGACCTACCTCTTGCCCCTTGGACCTCTCGTGACCAGTGTCAGAACCAACAAATCGAAAGAGTCCTGGTGACAGGTGTTATGAAGGCCAGCTTCCTATTGGTTATAGCATCACTTGCTATTTTGGTAACTAACATGAAATCCTTCTACAATAACTGCAGCTTCCATGCTGGTTGAATTAAGATCCCAGTTTTTACTGCACACGTGTTGATGTGGATCTACACCTTTATTATTTTTTAGCACATGTGCAAGTTGTGCAGAATTTGTTTTTTACGCCCACGTATAAAACTTTTCTTGTATAGTAACCAATGATCACAACCTGTAAAGCACAAATGTATCACTTACCAATAGTATTTCACAATAATAAGGACACTTATAAATAGTGAATTGAATAAACTTGAAGAAGTAGTCCTGAGAATGGGATGATTCCTGGATAGCAAAACATGCATAGTAGAATGTACCGGATTAGATTCACTTGTTTATTAATCTTTTTTTCAAAGGTAAATGGAATTACAAACTTTGGTTAAAATCGATTTAAATCGAGTGTTTATGTTATCTAAATACATGGATTTTTTACTATTGGTTTATGGGAAAGGGAAAACCTCATATATATTTGTATTGTTTAGTTAAATTATGCTGTGTATACTTGATTTTTTACAAATTCGTTGTTATTTTCTGATAGTCAGCTGGATGAAAATGATTGACAGAATAGAATTATCATAATTAATTAAGCCCTTTGAATTTTAATTTATGTTAACCCAGTTAGATTTTTTTTAAAGTGTTTGTTTTTATTTTCTATTTTTTGGCAGCCCTTTATCCTGGTTAGTATGGCATGAGAATTAAATTTGTCATATAATAATTAATAAAAATGCCCAAAAAGTGAATATATTCGTATTTAACAGTGTGGAAATTTGTGAGATATACTTCCATAAGGCTTAAAAATAAGCATTTGAATACGAAGCAAAGCCTTACTTACCACACCCGACAGCGAACTGTAGTTATTTCTGTAAGATCTCTTTCCCCAGCTGCCACAGTTAATAGAGGAGTCACATCGGCTTCTAGAGTCCGTTCAACGTAAGAATTGATTTCTGAAAGGCCTTTTCCCCTACCAGAAATCTAATATATAGTAGGATATTGATAGGAAAAAAGACCTTTCAGAGAGTAATTCATACCGTGAATGGCGTATATGTGCCCTCGTTTCCTTGCTTTTTCTATCTCTAGCTTGACTGCGTCTTTCATTTAACACTGTGCTGCCTTTTCCCACTCATCTCCTGGGCGATCATGATACTTTGTGAAGGTGTTGCAACGCATACATGGAATATTCATTGTTGACATTATTTCATCGAGCTGTGCATGCCCTCCATCAGTTCTCATTGTTCCTGATACGGCAGCACTGTAAACGTCCATGAAAAGAGTTTCTACAGAATTATCAGGAATATATTTCCACAATATACTTTCCAATCCACATAATCTACATTTGAACATGAATCCAGAATTCAATCCTCTTCTTATTTCTCGTTTTGGATCCGTGTCTTTGAAAGAGCAGTGAAAAGGAAGATGGTCATCCATTGATATTATTTGTTCAACAAAATATTTAAGGTTAAATATTCTTCTTCCTTGTAATGAATATGTTTAAATAGTGGTTAATTTGGAATTAGTTATTATGAATGTATTTGGGCTCTTTGTATAACTGAGAAAAAGGATCAAATGTATTTTTAATAAGTTAGAAACAAAACACATGTTTTTCGAACAATGACACTTTAAATGCAACCTCGCGTCTACTATGACAAAAAAAAAGTACTACGCGTTAATTTATTTGAAACAGGCAGTTAGTTAAGGTTTGGCTAGATTAGATTTGGCCTTGTCCGTAGAGCTGGCTGTAACTGGGATTAATCCTGACTGGACATTATTCCTGAACTGGGTTTAGTCCTCGCTGGCATTATTCCAAAACTGTGCTTAGTTTCGACTAATACTATTTCGGAACTGAACTTAGTTTCGAATAGTTCTATTTCGGAACTAGACTTAGTTTTGTCTTGCGTTATTAAAGAATTGGGCATAGTTTTGACTGATATTATTCCAGAATTCAGTTTAGTTCCTGATCTGGTTAGTCACTAACAAGGTTAATTTATAATCAGGACTGACAGAACGGATTTTAGAGCTAAGCAAGTAAAATTTGACTGGAGCCCACCTCAGGAATTATTCCAGGCTTAATCAAAATTGTGAGGACAACAACATTTTTAAGTTTATTAATTAAAAATTACTGAACTAAAATAATTTAAATATTTAAATCAAAACGAATATGCTTGTACCGGAGGTACTTACCTGAATATATAAAATTGACTTAAGTTGGCATAAAGATTTAAAATGGGATTTGGTTGGATTAAAGCTGCTCTTGATACACTTATCGGGTCTGCAATGGCCATAATTATTTTTATACACTTTTCTTATTGTGTTAGGCTTACTATGTACAATTCGATCGTAGATTATTCATAATTTTTAAAAATTACAGCTTAGTTTTTTGGGGATTATTAAGTAGGCTAGTATAAAACAATGTGCTAGTTTTATACGATTCAGTATGACTCCACAATAGATATCCTCAACACAAAATAAACTAATAGTTTTTTATTATCTTAATATAGATACAATGCTTTCATTTTAAACTTTAACACGTTTTAATTTTAATTTTATTATTTATGACTTTTATTATCTCTTATTTTTTCTTTATGAAATTTTCAAACTTTTATCAATTTATTTTACATTACTTTCAACCTTTTTCAGGAACCAATCAGCTTTTTGGATTTTAAAAGCCTATTATTATTATTATTTTTACTATTACTCTACGTTATTCATCGCACAATTGACAAATTTAATCTAGTGAGGTAAGGATTAGGAAGGTAAGTGATTATGTAAGCACACTCACATTTTCATGGAGAGGAGATTGGTAACTACTAAGGAAAAATTCACCCCAGTCCCACGGCTTATATTCGAACCCCCAAAAAAGGGTTCGTACAAACACGCACAAAGAGAGAGACAAAAACACAAATAATGGTCGCATCCATGGTTATTTTTCCTTACAAATTAAACATCTTAACACTATTGCTTGCTACTTACATAGATAGATCAAAATGAGGCTCTGTTATGTTAGGCACGTTTATTTCGCGTTCCTGAACTCTTCCGTGAGCACCCCTAAACAAACAAATAAATACAATTATTAAATATGTTTGTTTCAACTTTTATTTTAGATAATCTATGTGGAAATCCCGATTTTTAAATACTTCCGTAAAAAGAAAGTGTGACTCTTCTTGGTTCCCTGAAGTATTTTGAGATGAATTGTCTCTTTGTGAGTCCTCCGTACTTTTAGCACGTGAACTAAAGTTTGGAAAATATAAATTTGGTTAGATTTCTATCGCAATACAATTATATAATGTTAACATCTCCCTTTTCTTTTACAGCCTCATTATTTTTCCCCCTGATACTAATGGATTTAGATCTTTTGTTTATATTTTAATGACAAATACATACCATTTTGTTTTCCAGTAATTTGATAGCCCTTTCGGCTTCCTTGATGGACATACGATATTGTTACCTTTAATCGAGAAGCACACCAGTTTCTTCACACGTGTTTCTGACATAACGCTGAAACTACGCACTTTCTTTACTTTATACAAGTCTATTAGCTACTATTTACGAACACTAAACACTTTCCGGAGAGGCTATTCAACTATTCACCAAGCCACCAAAGAAAATATTTCAAACCTCTGTAGCAGGTAGAAGTAGGTCCTTGAAAGGACGAGTTTATTATAAACTTTAGGGAGGCTATATCATTTTTACTAGTCTACTAATCAGACTCGGGCTGGCCTATCTGCCCTTGAGTTTCTTGAGTCTGTGCGCCCTCAGCCCCGGCTCAACTTCGCTCTTGTTGAGACAGACTATATCCAAATAGTCCGAGGATCCTTGCCAACGATATAATATCTTGAAGAGTTTGTTCCTTAAATGCTATATGTTTTTACAATTTTGTGAAATAAAATTCACTAATCCCATGATTTTTTCTTTATACCATTTTATTAAAAATAACCTATGAAAGTCACATTATTCAATAAGGCTTTGAACCGCACAGGGAAAACAAAATAAATGTTTTTTTTAAGTCCTTGCAGTAACCACTAATGTTTATTATTAGTTAATATTATTTAACTCTACCAGAATTTGTATAGTTATTTTACAATACATACAGTAGCCCCATGGCTTCTTTGGTGTTGACTGACAGCTCACAGCTTACTCCTGACAGTCAACATTTAGGGATATACCTAAATTTTGACTGTCAAAAGTGACAGCTGCTAAACACATGTTTTTTAAGATCATCTGGTTCGGCGTAAGGATACGTAATTTGGTATGGTAACTTTTCAAAGCTGTCAGTCAGCACCAAAGAAGCCATGGGGCTACTGTAGGTAAACTTTTTTTTAAATGGTCAACATATTTTACGCCCTCTGTAAAGCTAAGGTCTGCGCCCTTTTGGAGGGCCCAGTCCAATCTGGTCTAATTGGCGGATAGCATATAGTTTCCGAACAATTCAAAATTCTACGCTGACCTCAAAAAGTTAATTCTTATTTTAGAAGTATACAAATAATTGCATGCTTTAGAAAAGTATTCATTATTTAATACAAAATAAATGTAAATAATTTAATACTTTGTGTGTTGAGAGTCATCATAAGTTGCGTCAACTTGCACAACATTCAAATTGAATCCAATTCTGATAATGAATATTATTTTACCACAGCTATGCTTTGCTCACAATATATATATTTTTTGGACATTTATTTAAAGTGGTTTATCATATTTTACGTAGTACGTTTCTCATTATATTTTAACTGACACTTTAGCTAGTTTAACAGCACGTGTACTTACTATACCAAGGGTCCCGGTTTCGATCCCATGTAAACTCGCTAATTTAACTTTGGTTAACCGTTATCTATGTCATAGTTTGTAAGTAGTGTGCTGATATAATCCTTGTTTTCATAAATTACATGTTAAAAATTCCCATTGAAAAAAATAAATTATATGATATATTTTATGAAATAATGTTGATGTAGGTTCACTTTATAGCTCACAAAGATTTTTTTTAAGACTCAGAAAAGAATAATACAACTGAAATATCCTAACTAGTACTCTGGAAAGGTTTCAAGGTTATTAGTGTTGTCCTGTCAAGCGAACAATAAGATTACTTCCCTCTAATCTTGGGCTCTTCCAGACACTTCCTTTCTCTCTTGGTCTGAGAAGGAATGGTGGGGTTTGTCACCCTTATCTTGTAATAACACTAAATTTATGTAACTAATTACCGATTTATGGCCAAGGGAAAAGGTTTACGTGATTAAAAATATTATATTTGTAGATTACACACAAAACTTAAGATTGTATGTAGTTTTTTTTAAATCCAACCATTTTCAAAAATGTGTTTTTTGAGTTAATTTTAAAAATATATTCATAAAAAAAATTAACTATACAATTCAATATCAATTTAGAAAAATGTCCACACAGTCATAATAAAAAAAATATCATAATTGGTTCATCTGGAATTTCGGTCGCAAATCAGTCAATTTTACTGTATATTAGTAGCTATGCAACCGCACCTTAACCATAGTCTGCTAATGCAAATACATGGATAGCCCAGATGGGTAGTATGATGGGGTGCACAAAGAAGGACAATTTAATACCCGCACCGATGGGCACGTGGACTAATTATCAAGCTCACACAGTTTGGTTTACTGGGGGTGGGGAGGCTGGGGCTCGAATTCTAGCTGGGCTATTGGGGGTGGGGTTTTTTTTAGATGGATCTCTAACTTTCTTGTGGATAAATTTCCTCTAAACTCAACCCACCTCATTCCTACTAAACTATTGTAATTGAGTATAGATAGCACAGACGGGTGGTAAGACACGAATAAAAAGTTATGTCTAATACACACATATAATATTACATTTCAGATACAAGTGGTTGAGAATATCGTGTGCGCATGCGTGGTTAGGTTATAAATAAGCGTGTACACAATTACTAAACTACACTCTCATTTCCAAATCATGTAGTTGAAGTTAAAATTGTTCAAAGCTGTGTAATTTTGTTCCGCTCATGACGAGTGAAGTTGGTACAACTTTCAGCCAGTGGGGAAACACGTTGGCAAAGTATTTCACCAAGGAGAGTAGTGTGACTGTGACGTCATGGTCCAGGGCCTTCTTGAGCGTGCAGTTGGTAATTCGAGGTATTTTCCACGGCAGTCACACAAACAAATGACCATCATGACAATAATTGCGTTGCAGAATATACAGGCATAGTGAAATTGCCATACAGTTCAATTTTCGTAGGAAGAGCATTTAAGAATTTTTTTTTCTGCCATCCCTGTTAATTTTTCATTATATTATTAGTATTATTTTAAAGCTATTAATAGTATATATATATATATATATATATATATATTTCAAAAGTTATGACTGCAGCTAACATGACTTGACACATAAATACATGGGACTAGATCTAGTAAATTAACTTTTCTAGCTGTTAGATAAGGCCCTTCTTTTTAAAATTGTACTTGTATTTGACAAATTTTGGTTGTCATCTGTAAGTTCAAATATTATTATATATTTAACCTTATTATATATTTAACCTTATTATATATTTAACCTTATTATATATTTAAACTTTTTAGCGGTATACAATGAAAACATTTTTTCGCATTATGTTGTTGAGAAACCCGTACAACATTTAAAAATGTGATTACTTCTTTCAGGATAAGTCTAATTCATGGATATTTCAATCCGAGTTTTTTTAATTTAATTTCTTCCTGCTGTTTTTCTGTTGTTCTTTTTAAGTATAATTTGTTGGTATTTATATAAATGTATTTTAAAGACAATTCGTTGATGCTGTCAGATTTCCTTTATTCATATTTGAAAAAATTGCCCATCCTAATTACTACCACTATTTTATAGTTTGAAAATCAAATAAGGAATATTCTATGATTGGCTTAGAGCCATGGAGTTTGAGATAACTATGGCGGAGCACAGTTTTTAAAACTCTGCCTAAACATTCTTTCCCTCTCTAGTGTGTTGTAAAGGGATAAAGAGTCAGCTTTGGACCAATTTATTAACTCATTTTGTGTTATAGGAAAATTATTAATTATATCATATAACCTGAAGTGTAGAAAACCAGAACAGTTTGATTTTGTTTATAATGTTGGCATTGAAAAAAAAACTAAAAGTCAACAAAATCGTTCACATCATTTTCCTCTTAACTTCATTATATTTTAAATGTATAAAGAATGAAGAATCAACAACATTAAACTCCAATAAAATTAGTTGGATTTTATTCAACGTTTGTGTAAGCTGCTTATGTGGGTGCATGGTCTAGGGCATCAACTCTCGTGATATATTAGATTACCAATAACTAATAAATCAGGGTTCGAATACTAGTCAAGTGTATGGAGGGTGATGTTTCCTAAATAATTTTACAATCTCCCTTTACGCAAATGCAGATACACTTCCTCTAAAGTTAACCTCCTCATCCCTAACGTTTTGGAACCCTGTCTTAGTAACAGTTCAGATTATACGCCTATTTACTAATAACGCTAGTGGTTTTAGGGATGAGAAAGGTTATATTACAAGAAAGTGTACCTGCAATTACATTGAGGGATAGGGGAAAATTATTTTGGAAAAACCATCACAAGTACACCCGACTGAGATTTGAACCAAGAGTTCCCCTCCCCGTCATCGGCAGTCTAGTCTACTAGCTACAGTACAGCAACAGCTACAGTAGTGGGTCATTATCCCTAACTCATTAGCGTAATTAGTCCATATGTGTACAGGGGAAAAAAGTTTGTGTATTTGTTCACACATAGATGTGTCATGAATTACGAGAGAAATTGATTTAGTTTCTGGTATTTTCCACGATATTTTTGTGATCAACAACTTTTCCACTTTACTTTGCTTTATGTTGATGGTTTGCTGTACTTGCTGAACGTACGTGCAGCTATTAGCCATGGCGTAACAAACAAAATGTCCATGAAGCGGTACAATCTGTGTTGTGTGAAACGCTGAGGGAGGCCCCCTAAACGCTTCATTAGGTGTAATTGTGTTATCTTGGCTCAAACAAAATATAACGATTGCGTAGTGGTCAAAAATACAAAAACACAAATTAAGCTAGATTTGGTAATAATTTAAAGCCTTTGGTTTAATTTATTCTGTGTGTGTAAAATATATATAATTTTAAAACATCGTGAATACATTATAATCACTTTTTTTTAAATTCAAAATATCATACCCGTGCTCCACATATTTACATTAGTGGGGTGTATTTGGAAAATGTAGAGTTTAGGGTAAACGTACCCGCATTTGTGTGGAGGGAGAGGGGGGAAATAATTCAGGAAAAAACACAGTGGCACATCCAGCTGTAATTTAAACATCAACCTCCCTCCGTCATTAGCAAATTAGATAAGACGAGATTTTCACCTTTGTGTACGTGGTTACCAATGAGGGTCAAAATGTGTGAAAGTTGACGGAAACCCAAGAATAAATTATCGTGATTTTAAAATAATAGTGGCCGAATTTGAATTAAAGAGAATTGATCAAAAATGTTTATCTCATTTATTTATTTGAGGTAATTTCATCGTGAACTTTTTAGCCGATTGACTATATCATCACACGAAGTGTGAACTAGATTAAATCTAAAACAAACATAACACCCAGTTCCCCCAATAAAGGGTGTCATGTGTCCAGCACGATGAACCGTCCAGCCGTTAATCTCAGTTTTCTATACCGAAGACGCTAACTATCTATTCAAGTAGCTGCTCAGCTCACGAGGCCGAGTTTGACCCCTTTCTAGACTCACTGCTCTACAGAAAAGTCTGAACGTGTCTGGGATCGAGCCTGGATCCACTGGATCTGTAGCCAGAAGCTTGATCACTAGACCACAGAAGCCGTCTTTTTATGGCAAACAAAAATAAGATAAAATGATTACCTGTGCAAACGGTAGAACAATGAACGATGAACGGTAGAACGGTGAATTTTAAATAAATTGTGCAATCACTACCAAGCTCCCGAATTAGTTGTGTTTTATAATAAAAAAAACTCTTTTGGTAGGACATACGTTTTAATATTGTGTTTAATTTACAAATATTTTAATGGAATTAAATCTTGTAAATACGAGTTTTTAAAAACCGGAACCCAAACCGGAACCTAATTAAGAACCGAAAAGAACAGGAACGTTTATTTTTCTAGAACCGGAACTCTTAACATTTTGTTTGAAGAATCGGAACAGGTACCAGAACCGATAAGTATTTTGGTTCTACTCCCTCATTCTAACCGAACTATTCGATACAGGTTTTAATTCTGTTATGCTGAAAGTTAGGAGAGGAGTTCAATTTTAAATAGAGTATTAGCTTTAGAAAAATTCTTTATATTCTACATTTTTGGTATATATTTTGAGCTCTTCCTTTATAGGGATGCCTTCACAATTATTGCTTTATACTGCCTGCACTAATATCTGTGTCGCACTCTCAAGAAGGCTACAGCTAACTGGCCATGGCTGAACACTTGAGTAAAAAGGTAGACATCAACTATGTCCAGGCTTTGGCCATTGGACGTTTTAATTGTCATGGGAAATGCCAGTCGTATGGGGGACTATAGCTAGCGAAGTATAAAAGGCAGGTGTGCGAGTGTGTGTGTATGTGTGTGTGTGTGTGCGCGCGAGATCCAGCCGAGGTATAAAATCTGGCTACCTCGGGAGGAACCTAGGAACCTGCGAGGATTGTTTTTGGAAACACATTTTTGACCAACTTATTGATATATAAACGAATTCCACTTACACAACCCTCTTTTTATATTTAGATTTCCTAACAACGTTACTATTTTATTTATTTTCTGATTCAGTTTATGTCGAGGAATACCTGAAAGATTAAGACTGTTAAGAAACTAAACTGGGTAGCTACTTCTTTCCTTTTCGTCATTGAATTCAATAAAGTCCATGCTTAGTTAGCAAACAACTTGTCCTTCAAGTAATTTTAGAACCTCCTCATTGACAAATATCACATCCTCGTTCCTTGGACACATTATTATATATTTGCAAATGTTAATATATCACTGGATTTAATACGAGTGCCAAAATTATGTGATGTTGATAACGAAATACTTTTTTCATCATATCTTGTGATTGAAGTAACTCTTCACTTTCTCCCGTCTTTCTGACCCAACATACCATCGATCCAAATTTGCAGTAGTTCTAGAACACATTAGAAGAGGGTATAATCACATTATCTTACACGTATCCACATTTAAGCGCTATTTTAATCATTATACTTGGACTAGATATACAGTAGCTTCAAATATCAATGTTAACTTGACCTGGCCACTTTCTTTGATCTGACCGTCTGTTCACATGTTGTAGTTCATTGGAAGAGATATGGAAAGCTCACCGTGTAGAATCGTGAATACTCGACGTCCCTAAATAGCACTGAGTACCTTGAGAATAGAAATGGTATACGACTTACCGACTGTGAGATTGGCAAAGTGATCCAACTGATCAAGGTTATTAAGTCTGCAACGCTCTTAGTTGACAGGCTTTGTGATAAAGAACTATCTTTTATGAGCGATGGAGGCTACATATGTACGATCACTATATACATTACGATCCACATCATACAATTGTTAGCCTATATCCTTTCAATCAATAAAATACCTCACTTCACTCTTATATATCAGACAAAATACATGACGCACCTCCCTCAATATCATTTTCCTTCCATGCTCGAGAGCATTTCCAAACACTGGACCTATGGAGCTTTGCAAAGGCTTCAAATGGATCATGCTATATAAAAAATAGCTATGATTCACCACACATAATCTCTTCAAATAATTGGACAGTTATTAATTTCTCGCTTCCTTAAAGGTAGAGAAATTATTGTGATCACACAAAAAAAAAAGAACTTGTGATATTAATGAATTTCGACGTTTCATAACCCCCCAAATCCGAAAAAGTGGTTTTTTAATTTCCCTCCGTCAGTACTTCGGGATAGAGCATAAACTATTTTACCGATTGGACTAAATTTTGGTGTCTAGGATTTTCATAGGGTTGCCTCGAGGTATTTTGGAATGGCATATCTTACCCTAAAATTAAGGGTACTTTACTGAACGGTGAAAATAGAAAAAAATGATTTTATTAAATTCAGCTCTAATGATTTTGATTACCTATCATTTATAAATATTCAATAATATTACAAACAAAATGGCTACTCCAAATTTTTCGTCAAAATGGGTTCTGATCTGATGAGTAAATTCTCATTTTTTAAGCATATCT
The DNA here is from genome assembly GCA_902151425.1 of Timema shepardi. Classification (NCBI taxonomy): domain Eukaryota; kingdom Metazoa; phylum Arthropoda; class Insecta; order Phasmatodea; family Timematidae; genus Timema; species Timema shepardi. The sequence goes on along the minus strand of CABFVX010000617.1, from coordinate 232,516 downwards.
CCTTAACTCTTTAAGATATGAAATTACCTATCATGGAAAATATGTAGTTCTAGTTATAATACAAATCTTTTAATTGAAAATATTTTTATAAAACCAATAATTTTCAAGTTAAATGCAAATATGTTTATTTTTTTAACTTTTCAAACGGTAAGGGCAAATTATTGCGAACGTAAAAAAAAAAGTCTAACTCGAGATGTGTATGAATGTCGACGTTTCATGACCCCCGACCTTTAAAAAAGTGGTTTTTGCAATGCCGTCTGTCTGTGTGTCTTTTTAACCCTAAACTTAAGAGTAGTTAAAATAAAGGGTGAAGAGAGAAAAAATCGATTTTCTCAAAATAGTCTCTAACAATATTGATTAAAATTCTTATCTAGGCGTTGAATAATATTATAAATAAATCTGACTTTTTCATTTTTCCGTGAAAATGACTTTTAAGGTACCGGTATTTTACAGAAGTGGAAATCTCCGTATCTCTGCAACTATTTTAAATACAAAATAACTTATCATTGCAAAATTGTAGCACTACTAAAAATAAAACAAACTTTTATTTGAAATATATGTTTATAAAACCAATAGTTTCTGAGATATTGGCAAATATATTAAATACAATTTTGTGATCTTTAGTTGTTAAGAGATACCTATTACTTAACATAAGTTTTAACGCAATAACTATCCAATGCCATAGAGTAAGAAATAAGACGTAAACCTCTCAAAAAGTGTTTATTCTCTTTTGTTCATACTCTTAGGGGAAATGTTTGTACAGCAATGATCTATCTTAATAGTTTTAGACTCATAAGTCAATATTAACCTATTTTATTGGACAAAATTAATAAATGAGGAATTTAATAGAAATGCGATAACCATTATATGTGCAACCTCTACTAAAATGTTGAAAATTATAACCAGAATTTGACATATTAACACGAAGTTTTGGCCCTTGTAGACACAATATCAATCTTTTTGACTGGTCCAAATATACAAATTAGGACTTTAATTATTTAAAAATGAAATTATAAAATTTAAAACTGGCAGTATTTTTTACTTAAGTCTAGCGTAATTTGTGTTCGGGTTTGTTTGTGTATACTATTTAGTTTCACATTTATACTACGAGTTTTGAGTAAATATTTATATTTTTAATCAATGGAGCGAGTGAGTCAGTATAAAGTTCCATACATTTTTTTTATTTTTTTTTAGTACCGCGTTTTACTACTCGTTCGGGATATCCACTTATGTATTGATTACATTCATGGCTTTAGGAATTAGGAATGTTCTATTCAGAGGAAAACTACTCGCATTTGCGTTGAGGTAGAGCGGAAAATCATTTTGGAAAAACCACCCTCACTACAACTGTCCGAGATTTGAACCTCCATCTTCCCGTCATCGGCAGTCTAGTCGACTGCTAGAGTATCGCTTCAGATCACGGGGCAATCGAAGCGGGTGGGGGTGCATTCTTCATCTAAGAGGGAGCATCTACTTGTTATTTCCTCCTGCTGGATAATCACATATATTTTAAAAGCGCTTACATTTTGATACACAGTTTGATACTTTGTTCAAGGTCCTTACATTCTATCCTTGCCGTAAAAATTATATGAGCCTTCCGAATCTATTCACAGTTGTGGTTTATCTATAGTATGTACATTTATTGAATAGGCTGGAGGATAAGCTTTGTACTCTTACAGACAAGGGATGGGGACGTTGAAAAATAAAGTATACCTTTGTTTCATCTCTTAGTTCTATAAATAAAATACTGTCTAAGATGGAGAAAGATATTATTTATGATGGAATATTAAGGTGAAAGCTTCACAGCATTGCCACTGAAAAATACAGGATTTGAATATTTTAATGAAGTTAATTTTTTTTCAGGGATGTAACTTTATTCCTGCCCTGTTATATTTTTAATCTCTACTCTATTTCTCCCCAGTCGGAACTTGGTTGTCTATGTTATTAAAATATTTTTTATCACTGTCACCTTACGCCGAGCTGCTTTCTACCATCATGTTTTTTCCCTGATCATTATTATCAAAATAACAGGTTACTGGTTACATATCGAATGACAATCGATAGTATCATCTTTCAGAATATGTTACCCGTCAACATCAGTCACGTTGGATTTTTCTTATAGTATAGGAGTTAAAAATAACTAGCCTTTATGAAATGATAATTTTGAATACTTACTAAGAATCTCTCGCCCGTGAAGTCATTATATCTGCCTGGTTTTATCCAAATGTGCTGTCGCTGTGGTGATCGCTGACGTGGACTTGAACATATAAATATAGTATCCCTACCATTAATCTCTAAATTAATTTTAGTTCGCCGACAAATGCTGGTTCACATGTTAGAATAAAGAGGAGAGATGGAAAGAAAATGAAAAAGCTGAGTGAAAGAGAGAGGACTTGAGATATTCATCAGTAGTTCACAAAATCCAAAAGAGAAGGGTAAAGTCAGTGGCGTGGTTGGGAATCAGAGGAGTGAAATTATAGGTAGAGAAGACATGGGAGTTATCAGATACCATGGTTCAGTAAAAGGAAAGGGAGCTAGGTAAGAACGGAGGAGCTAGCTAAGGCATCAATGGGCAACTCTCTTAGCCTACTCATGTTAAACTTTCCCATAGAAAAATAATATTTTCGTGATCGAAAAGCTCCATTCAACTCTTGATTGAATAAATGTACTTTTTACTTTAATTATTCGCATGAGTAAAGTGTAAGAGTAATTTAGTCTGATATTTTTTTGCACTGATTCTTACAACCCATTTGGGTGTGCCCATATGAACTAATTACGCTAATGGTTTAGTGTTGAGGAAGGTTGTATTTAGAAGATGTATACCCGCATTTGTGTGTAGGGATAGTGTAAAACCATTTAGGGGAAACTACCTTCAGTACACCCTAAAACAATTCAAATCCAAATCTCTCAGTAATCAGAATTCAAGTATATTGCGAGAGTGATGGCTTAGACCATGTGACCATCAAAGTTGGTAATTACAATGATGCATTAGGGATGAGGAATGTATAATTTTAGAAGGAATATAGTCACCCTTACTCTCTCAGTAAAACCCTACACCCTATCACTGAAAAATCACATTAGATGAACTTGGTGTTTGGTTCGCGTTTCCACTGATTCAGGTACATTCAGATCCTAAACTAAGGAGGAAGCATGTCTGCCTACTAAGCTAAAAGTCTGAGGTTGTTTGACAAATTGGGGGTCTACTATGTCACACGGAGAAATTGTTGGTCGTGTTGTATATTCCAGAATTAAGTTAGCTTGTAAATAATACATGGGTTAATATAATCAGTTTTAGAACATTTCAGGTTGAATAGCAACTATAAAAAATAATTGTGCCTTAATGTTAGGGTTGTGCTCTTTCACGCGAAGTAAAATGAATACATTATCAATTTTATTATTGTTTATCTTCTCCTATAAAGAGGACAATGTTTTACAACTTTCCATTCGTTATCACGGCAAGCACACGTTTAGTGCAAACGGAATAACTTTGGCTTAACCTGTAATTGACTCGGTACAAAAGTGACGCCAAACACCCCTGGCCCAGGTTAGTTTCTAGGTTGGTACCTAAAAAGCTCCAGCCCAATCCGGTTCAGGCCAGATACCCAGGGAGGCGAGAATTAACTCCTCCTCCCCTTCCAGTCACTCACTGTTTGACCGGAACCAGAGGCTCGTGCCTTTCACCTATCCAGGCTGGTAACTGAAGACATTTACTTCCTCTCACAGAAGCGACCTTGTGATCTCCACTCTTTCCCGTGTGTATGGGAATGGGTTTACGCCCATTGTGCGTGGGAAAGTAACTCCCCACTCCTCTTGCGTACGAGTGGAGGCACCCATGTCTATCCCATACACTACTAACTGTCCGGGCTAGCACCGGAGCTCTAAAATGGCTCACCGCACGAATGGTGAGGCCCAGAACCCCAAGAGCCGAAGCCCAGTGGCCCAGAACTCCAGGAGCCCGGGTCCGAAGACCCAACTCTACCACGCTGCCGACGTCATCACTCGTCGGCGATTAAACTTACTGCCCCACAGAGACCAGCCCATTTCTGGGCCACCACCATTAGCAAGCCCATGATGTGGGCTTTTGTCCCAGCCTTGTGTACTATTTATAACGAAAGTAGTCTAACGGAAGCATACCAGTTCGCAGGGCCTCACCAAGTACCTGTAGGTAACCGATGCACGCATCAGTCTCTCTGGCACGTGAGAGCAGTTATTGTATTCGTGTACAAAATACGTGTATTTTTTTTAACATCATCAACAGCAGGATTGTAGTGGGGTCTTAATGGACCCAGCACAATCACAGCGTGTTTTTTAAAAATATTTTCCATAATGTAGCTACCATCCTCAATTCACGCAATTTCTGGTTTTTAATCCTTAAAATGTATTCGTCTCCTATTTTTGTTTTGTTTTGTGTTTACATTAACTATGTAGTCACCCACTTTGGTAATAAAATTTCCTTAAGAGTTACTTTCGTAATAGACTAGACTGCTGATGAATGGGAGATCAGGACTCGAAGCCCTGTAGGTTGTTCTAAGGGTGATTTTTCACCAATGCTTATAGACTTTCCCTCTAAGCAAATCGGGTAGACTTCCTCAAATTCAACCTTCCTCCCAACTCACTATCTTAACTAATTCATATGCGTATAGCTCAAACTGTTAGTAATATATCTATATTAGTACATCAATATAGTATTATTTATAATTATTATTAGGTGTTCTATCTCACTACATTTCCATCCATTTAGTCAGGAAACTTAGAACGCCAATGCGCACTGGCATATACATCCTCCTTCAGATCTCAGAATGTTCTTCTTTCCTTCAAGTCATCCAATATTTTAATCCTCCTTCTTCCTAAGCTCCTCTTCCCCTTTACTTCTATGACGTCGCACAAAGGACAGTCATTCATAAGGCTGTGTGCGATACATTTTACTTTGCACCGAAGAAGACATCCAAAATGGTTCTCTTCTAACACACTCTTTTTAAGACGTCTTCATTTCGTACCCTGTACATGATTTTATCAACTCTTATTTAACACAACTTTTAAAAGCTCTCTAAGTATTTCCCTTCCATCTTCCTAAGAGTCCAAGTTTCTGCTCTTTACAGGGCTATGATCCAAAGGTAGCATTTTCTTCCTTAGTGTCAAACTCAACTTGCTGGTCAGCAGTAACCTCTTTTTCAGAGGGTCCTCATTTTTTGATATGCCTATCACTTTTGACTTTTCACTGTTGATCTTCATGCCATATTTTCTCCCTATCTCCACCAACCAGTCCATCATTTTCCTAAACTCTTCTACTTTAGGCCAGCAATGATAGATCCTCTTAATATTTTATTGTATTGATGACATGACCTCCCATCCTAAAATTAGAACGTCCCTCTGGGTCTTCCCTGACCAGCCACTTGCCATACAAGTTGAACAGACCGAGTGACAAACAGCATCCCTGTCTCACTACTCTTCCTATCACCACGCTGTTAGTCTCTCCACGATTCAGCACTTTCATTTGCTGTCCCAGGTACAGGTTTGCACTCAGCCTTCTGCCCCTCCTGTTGATGCAAATCTTCTTGAGTATTTCCATTAGTTTCTCCCATTTCAATCTATCGAACGTCTTTTGCCAGTCCATGAAACAAATATAGACTTCTTACTTGACTTCTAGCACTCTTTCTGAAGTTATTCTAAGCATACCAATGGCGTATATGGTTCCTTTATATTTTCTGAATCCAAATTGGTCTTCTTCTATTGCAATTTCTATTTTCTGTTCCGATCGCCTATTGAGTATTCTTGCCAGGATCTTCTTCACATGATAGATGAGGCTGATGTTCTTGTTGTCACTGCATTTATTGGCTTGTTTATTTTTCTTAATAGCCACCGTGGCTACGTCTAGAAAGTTCTTGGGCCATTCTTCTGTTTTGTAGATCCTATTTATAAGTTTTGTCAGAGCCATTAATCCGTTGTTTCCCAATTCCGTCAGAAGATCAGCTGGTATGTCATAATCTCCAGCAGCTTTCTCCTTCTAAGCATGTCTTTCCTTGATGGATCTTTCCACTTCCCTCTTTAAAATACTGTTTTTTTTTTATCGTCCTCTACTTAGTCTTCGGCTTTCAATCTTTTGGTTTCTTGGTTGATTTTCCTTGTCGTACAGTTCTTCTATATAATTTTCCCAAATCGTAAGAACCTCTTCATGATCCGTCACTATTTGACCTTTAAGGTTTTATTTTAATATTGTTTGCTCACCTTTATTTTCATTTCCTCCCAGTTTCTTTGCTTTCTGGTACGTGAGTTCATACCTTTCTTTTCTTTGCAGTTTGATAATATAATCGCATGTATTTTCTATATAATTTTCCCTCGCTTTGTCGGTCTCTCTCCTTATCGCTTTGATTGGCCTCATATATTCTTCTTTGTTGACTTAATACAATTTCTTATTTCTTCCATTTTAAGAATTATTCCCGTTATTACCCAGAACTTTCGTGCATTCCTCTTCAATCTTACAACATTTTTATTTATCTACCTTCAAAAAATATTCTTAACATATACCTCTTACCTTCCGCACTCATTCTCTTTCCAAGTCCCACATAAGTTTTCTCTTGCTCGTTTTTCTGATCTTTTTCAGTCTTTTTTCAATATACGCAAAGTATAGGTTTTGGACCGAATCAATGTTGGCACCTGGCAATGTCTTCAAATCTTTCATTCCATTCCTGATTCACTGTTTGACAAGGATGTAGTCTAGTTGGTAACTGCTGATGTCTCCTGGGATCTTCAATGCGTATAGTTTTGTTTGCCGTTTCTTGAACCAGGTGTTAGTTACCTCCCGGTCATTCCGCTGGCAGAATTAGATGAGTAGCTGCCCTCTTGTTTCTCTTCTCCAGTCCATGTAGCCCTATGATCTTCTACGCTCGTCCTTTTCTAACCCCACTGTTCCAATCACCCATGATAATGGTGATAACTTTTCCTCTTCTCTCATGTTGATTAATTACTTAAATTTCATCGCATATTTATTCAGCCTTGACATAATCATAGTCACTTGTTGGCATGCACACTTGTACTATCAAAATATCCACTAGTCAACATTTAATTTCACAAACATTAATCTATCACTATGACACATCAATTTAGTTAAACTTTTCACCACTTGTGCCACTCCTTTTTCAGCACTATTTCCACTTGAATAGAACATTGTTTAAATTTCAGAAACTATTTCATTTTGATCTTTCCACCAGACGTTACTTAAACCTACAATGTTAACACCATGCCTTTCCATTTTCAAATTTTCCAGTTTCCCAGCCTTTTTCATTGTCTTTACATTCCATGATATTATGCTGAAGGGGAAAGTTTTATTTGATGATTGCCCTATATATATAAAATTTATTTTCTTTGTATATAATATAATTATATATATATTATTATTATTATATTTATTATTAGCACCACGTCTTACTACCCGTTCGGGTTATACGCACTTACACTAATGTGTAATGGTAGGGTGATTTTGAGATGAAATGAAGGACCTACAGTTTAACCTGGAATCCAAACCACGGTGGAGGCCTGGCATTCCTCACATTCACAAGATGTCTTGTCAGAGGTGAAGGAAGGGTTTGGTAATCATATAAATCTTTGCCGGGACCAAGGATTGAACCCCGGCCGCCAGCATATAAGTCTGACACCTTACCCCTAGACCGCCAGGTCACCATTTATATATAGTTAGATATTTAAACTATTCATAAATATGAACATATATTTATATGTACATAATATATACATATTTATAGGCCTATATTATATTATACACTGCATTATATACATATTTATCTATAAATATATATAATATATTCTTACACTTAGTAAATCTAGCGCTGATAATATAGTTCATTGAATCTGCTTTGATGTATTTATACGCGAAGAACTATATTTTCTTGAGCATTGATCGCCAGATTAGGTGACGTGAGTTGTCTATGAGAGGGACTTAAAAATTGTATTTTATTTTAGTGTGATCATTGGTCTTAGAAGAATTAGTTAAAAACAAATAAATATGGGAAAATGTGTAGGCCCAATCACTTCGAAGCTTCTGAAAGATTATTTTGTCGTGACTACAAGATTACGATAATGGTGAGTTCGACTGCCTCACTGGTTGAGTGGATAAGGTGCAGGCCTTCATTGAATAAACATTATCAAATTTACTAGCTTCCTTAAAATATTGTTACGGTGATTATTAACAACGTGGAATTTTAATTATGGTAGAAAGCACAACATCTTAAATATTAAGATGTTTCACATAAATATATTAATGTTTACCTCATTCTTCATTTCAACGAACCCATTTACCAAACTTTGGGGTAAGCCTACATAGATGAAACCCTGAGGACACCTCAGGTTTATATTTTATCGTCCTAGCCTGGGCTTATAAATGTCAATTTTTATAAAATAAATATCAATTTTGGACCAGTAGGAACGCATTATATTAATATTGAATTAATAAGCTGATGTATACTTAGCATATTTACTTTATTAAATTTTTGGAAATGGTAGTGAGGATTTAACGAGATTCATAAAACAATTTAAGAGGGAGGGTGGATGCAGAATTTAAAAGTTTGGGAACATCTGAAGATGTTACTTATGACAACCAAAGTAAGTTTTCTATTTTCCTAAAATATCTTGGTGGCCTTATTTATTTATTTATTCAATCATGGAAATATTACTTTATTCTTAAAATAGCTAGGACCTACTTAGGGAAGAAATAATAAAATACTTCTTGCATATGTTTAGCTGGTAACTATGGTTATTTTGATCCAACACCATAGCTCAGTCGGTAGCGTGTCTGCCAATAGTTGAACTAAGTGTCCCGGGTTCAATTCCTGGCATGGCTGAGAATGTTATTGTTGAAATGCGAGCTTAACCTTTCACATTGATAAATTAACGGCCGGGGAGTTGATGTTGTGCCTTTCCTAGTCTTAAGTTAGATTATAAGGCGTATGAGGCTACGACAGACCTATCAAGCCCATAGTGGAAAATATATGGCTTGAGTAAAAAACTAACCCATACCACAGGCTGGAAACAATAATGGATGTAAAAAAAAAATTATTTATATCTGGATCCCACCATAGTTGCCATTTTTACAACGTGATCAAAAACTAAAGCAACTTATGATTACATTTTACTACCCGTTCTCCACGTCCTACACGTCCGTGCTGTATCCGCATAAGGGAATAGGGGAAGAGCTTATATAGATTGCGTATTTGCCTGGGTAGAAGAGTGAGAAACCATTTAGGAAGAAACTCCTCAGTACATCTGGTCAGGATTTGAACCTCAATCTTTCTATCACTAGCCAACTAAACTGCATAGGTAATATTTTTTTTCCACTAATAAATTAGGACTAAAGGACATAGAATTGAAAATAAATGTACCTACAGCTACATGTGGAGAGAAATATATATGTATATTAGAAAACCGTTTTGTAAAAGTCACCCTCAGTACACCCAACCGGGATTCGAACCCCAATCTCCTCATCACTTGCAGTCCAGTCTATTGAGACGCCTTAGACTATGTAGCCATCAAAGAGGGTTTGTGACCTATTAATTTTTTAAACTGTTGAAAACTCAATATTTCACACAAATAAAATTTGGATTGAATACCGCACTCTTTCTATTAATAAATGTTGACCAACATGTTTGATGGTTTCCGACTTCTGAGTTTATTTGGGCGCATTTCTTTCCCCTCAGTTAATTTTCTAGGGTTGGTTTCCCAATAATTGTATAGTAGAGAAAATTGCGGCTTCAGTGATGAATTAATGGTCTGGGGACTTGGTGTTATGTTTGTTATAGAGCTAATATGTTTATATTTTATTATTATTATTATTATTTAGCACCGCGTCTTATTACCCTTTCGGATTATACGCTTTTAAGTACTAATTACGCTAATGGATTAAGAATTGGGAAGGTTGAATTAGAGGAAGTGAACCCGCATTTGCGTGGAGGGAGAGTGGAAAACCAGTTAGGAAAAACCACGCCCAGTTCCCCCGAGCGAGATTCGAACCTCGATCTCCCCGTCCTCAGCAGTCGAGCTCAACACGACAAGCGCGTTAGCCAACTACGCCACCGAGGCGGGTAATAATATGTTTATAAGTCGTGTGTTAACATAGTGAGCTAGTCTAGGAAGTCCGATTAAATATCATTGGTAAAAATAAATAGTTTAAAGAGATTCTTTTTGCTTTTACTTACTCGCCATTATTAATATGACGTCATTGGAGGGAAAAAATTCATCCCAAAACTGTAAATCATAAGTGCCCTTCAGGAGCAATATCCCCCCGGCTCACTCACCCTTTCACTGCTGTAAATAAAGTTAGCTGAGTTTTATTAATAAATATATTTTTTAATAAAACTCCGAATGAGTGGTGAAAAGTAAACGCATTTTTGTTTTGTTTCAGCCTGTTTCGTTTTCAGTTCAATGTTTTTGAAGTTGGATCGTTGCCTCAACGACAAATTCGCTCTAGTTGAATTCCTCCCCCACCATTCCAATTTCATAAGGGCCTTTAAAAAAATATAAATATATTTGTTTGCGATGAATATTGATTATTAATAATAATATAAATTTATTATATATATTAAAAATGCCTATCAAAAGACACGGCTGCAGTTTATTTGACATATTAATACGCGAAAGGAGATCTGGTAGCTTTTCTAGGTGTCATACAAGATTATTTATATGAAAATTACTATTTTTCATGGTCTTATAGTCTGATTGTTTCATTGACGAAGGCCACATTTTTACAAAGTGCCTAAATATTCGACAAATACACATGGTCTAGAAGACGTACATGTATGTTGTAAAATGGTTTAAACACTTTCACATTGCTTAGGGGGTAAAGTGGTCAACCACTGCTTGAGAGTACACAGGTTCGATTCTAGGGGCTGCTTACAAATATATACATGTATTATATATATATTATTTGTAGATTTATCATATTTTCTTTATAGTAGGCCTAAATATCTATGAAATATGTATGATTTTGACTTACGAGGGATACTGACCTATATTAAGTTAGTTTGTAAGTCGTTTGATATGGAATGTGTATTTGTTAAGTGTTCGCTACCTGTATTGATTGAGAGTTCAAAAGTCATATGTATATAATTTTTTGCCACGTCTCGCAACACGTTCGACCTATCTGCATTTAAATTTACTAATCAGCTAGGAATTATGAAGGTTTAATTTTATGAAATGTACCCGCATTTGCAAGGAACAAGTGTGAAAAATAATTTAGGGAAAACCTCCCTCAGTATACCCAGCTAGTATTCAAACACTGTCTCGCTGACGCCAGAAATCCAAACCAGAGGAACTTGACGTTAAGACCGCGTGTCTACTGATGAGGATCTTATGATTGTTGTTAGTTCCTAGTTATATAGGCCTTTAGCCTGTTGAAAGTACATGAGTGACCTATATAGGCATAGGCGTACCTCGCGTTTACTAGTTTTTACCCACGCCACTGGACGGATGGACTAAATGTCAAGATCGTCTAGTTTTGTTTGTCGGTGTTGGAGGGTCAGGGTTCAACACTCACCAAGGCGTACTAAAGGTGATTTTTCCTTAAGCCGGTTCTCACTCTTCCTTCATGCAAATGTTCGTACATTTCCTCTCAATTATACTTTCCTAATTCCATACATATTAGTGTAACTTAACTTGTATTGCCAGGATGGAATGGACTTCCAGAACATAAAATAGCGTCAGTGTTGACATTATATCGTATGGACAGTAGTTCTAATAGCACTACTATTACTACTACTTATTTTACTTTCATCGTCCTTCATTCTAGTTCTGACCAACAGTCACAAGACCTATAACAGGCCAGCACAGTGCTGAGAAATACATAAGATGGCGACAACATATAAAATAATTAAATAGTAAGGCAATAACTCTAGCTAAACAAAAGTTTAGCTAGTAAATGGAAACAATAAGTTGATACAGTGATGTATAGTGATTGAAATTTAAAAAAAAATCAATGTTATTTATTTAAAACAAAAAACAAAGTTTTTTTTTAAAATATTTGAATAATTAATTGTAAGAAGGTGCCTTAAATAGTTCTTAGCTTGGTTCTTTTATTTTAAAAGTCAATTTCGGAAAATCAAGAGTTTGCGCTACGAATACAACGGCCAAGACGGAGAAGATTCTAAGAGTTACTGAGAAAAATTAGTTTAGGATTTCGAGAGGACCAAGAAGGGACATAAATATGTCCAAGAGCGAATTTACAATACGGGTTCCTATTAAAAGTGATAAAAACAAAAAGGGCGTCACAATAAAGTCTGCTTGAGAAGAGAGTTTGGAGCCATATATATTACGGTAGAGCTTATTTTTCATCTATGAAGATATGGTCTTCTTACCCTCTCATTTTGTTCATTTTTATGGTAAAAAAAATCAAGCAAAATATAATCCCAATAGAACAATATTTAGAGGTAGATCAATGATGGCGAGTTTCATTTCAAAGTCAACCTCACATAATTTTTCCAAGCACTTATTGTATTTGTCATAGGAACTTGTTGGTTTAACTTTATTCGACAGTTGGGTCAGTTCATCAACCAAAATACTGATGATGAGTGCCGTGCAGAATAAAGGAGACCAAGATCAAAATCATTCCAAGCGAATCAATGCATCTCTTCATTCAAGAACAAAAACTTAGAAGATTTTGTTACAGCAATGTCACTAACACTGTTCCAAGTGATGGAACTTTTAGATGGATTTCTTGCAGTTGATCCAGACTTGTGGGAGGGTAGATACGACTAAAAGCAAGCTATAGAAACAATAAAGTCTCTAAAGGCTTTAATGACCATTCTAAATGTGGATTGGCACTCATTCAGGAGTACAGTTGATTAATAACCCATGATGAAATGCAGCTACAATTCCTGAAGCAAGTTGTTGAGGACCATCGTAGTATGTACCCTGACAGCAGGAAACAAACTTTGAACCTCTGAGAAAGCAATAAATTTAGAGTTTGCTATTGTCAAACTGATAACATGTACAAGAAACTGAACATTTTATCTAATATTAGGTTAATTAGTTTAAATATATACTGACTACCAAGTTGTTTACAATAAATTAAAATATGCTCACCATAACCTGTTGGATTTTCATAATTTTTGTAATCTTTGAGTCACTTGAGCTACCCCTAAAAATAAGAATTTTTTGCTCAAATTTTTTATGTAGTGTTTTATATCATTGGAACAAATTAGGTAGGTAAGATTTGAAAAAAATAATATCTTTTTAACTTTTTAGCTCCACCCTAATATATATATAAAAGGGCTCGAATTCTGTCATAATCATACTAAGCCCAATTAAGAAATACTTCATCGTTGCGAGAAGCCACACATCTACATTGAGCGTTTTACAATCGGGGAAAGTCAGTTAAGGTAATGGAATTCCACTAATAATAATTATCGTTTTTAAAATATTGGTGCTCTTACTCGATTTGTAGTAAAATATACATAGTAAAGTTGAATCATCTTTTGTTAATGATAAATTAACCTTTTCAGCTTCATCACGTTCTATTTTTTAAATTTTAGGGCCACAAAAGGGCAACTTAATTAGCATCAACGTGAAATGTCACAGCAGGCTGTGGTGCTGTCTTGTGTACATGCGGGCTGTGGTAATTGATTCTTGAATGATGGTGAAACTGGGTGAGGGAAAGAGATGGGAAATTTTGCAAGCGCGTGTTTGCTACAGTCTTTTCACGATTATATTTATTACAAATGAATGGGTTTCAAACACAACTTCTGTTCCATCCTCTTTTCAAATGTTGGGCTTGTCACTTTAACAAGTGATGTCATTTGACTTTTCATATCAAGCTTACAAAACTATTAATAACTGCCAGGTGTAGGAATACAGGATGGCTTTAGAGAAATTTTGTACTCCTAAAAAAGTAAAAAACTATTGTGAACCAACTATAGCTGTCATAGTAGCTACAGATAATGCATTGCAGTGGCTCTCTACCTTTTTGAGTACGAATAATAAAAACAACTGGAGACCTAGACATGATAAAATTTGCGATTTTGGCACTGTTAATGATAAAAGTACGTAATGACAAAAACAAATTTCACTAACTTTGAAATTATTTATAATTTAATCTCAAATTTCACAACACTTCTTTAAGGCTATTTAATATAATTTACTAAAATTATAGTCTTCATATAGCCTACTCCTGTTTCATAAAAGAAGTCTTGCCGGTAGCAAGGCCCCTCAGTCTTCTATATACTCGGTACAGTCAAAACAAGAAATTAAAAGGCAACAAAATGTTAAATATCTATTTGCATTGATCACTTAGGCCTACTTGTTATTATATAATATGAAAGTACAGTTAGATTTAAAAGTAAATTAAATAGGAGTAGCTACATTTAGAGCACCGCACTGTATGTAGCAGAAACTTGGACTCTCCGGAAATTGAAATGTTGTGCTGGAGAAGACTTGAGAAGATTAGGTGGACATACAGGATAACAAATGAAATCCTAAGAATATTGGGTGGGAAGATAACCATTTTGTATGTGATTCTTCGGGACAAAGCAAACTGGATCGGACACATCCATAGGAGGAACTGTCTTCTGCATGACGTCATAGAAGAAAAGGCTTAGGAAAAAAGGAGCGTAGGAAGGAGGAGGATTCAAATATTGGTTGAATGAAGGAAAGAAGGAACTTATTGAGATGAAGGAGGAGTCAGAAGACAGGGTGAATTGGCGATGTAATTTCTTTGAAAAAATAAATATACCTGTCTTAAGACAGAATACATAATAATACTAATTACAATATGTATTACAAAATTCATTTAAACTATTCAGGTATAGCAAGAACGCTAGCTTAGTTATTTGATGTAATATGATAATTTGTTTAATACTTTTAAATGCACAACAAATATATGGCCCTTTTTATATATAATTGGTGACCTGGTGGTCTAGGGGTAAGGTGTCAGACTTCTATGCTGGCGGCCGGGGTTCAATCCCCGGTCCCGGCATAAATTTATNTCCCGGCACAGATTTATCTGATTACCAAACCCTTCCTTCACCTCTGACAAGACATCTTGTGAATGTGGGGAATGCCAGGCCTCCACCATGGTTCGGATTCCACGTTAAACTGTAGGTCCTCCATTTCATCTCACAATCACCCTACCATTACACATTAGCGTAAGTGCGTATAACCCGAACGGGTAGTAAGACGCGGTGCTAATAATAATAATATATATAATTATTTAACTGTGACCATTTAATATGACTATGCATATTTTTTTTTAGTCCAATACATTTGTTACCTTAACTTTAAAATTACTAATAAAAACAGATACTAGTACTCTTTTTAAATCGTAGACTGGAGTGATTAGAAATCATTTAATAATATTAATTAATTAGCTATACACTTCCTCAAATATTGTCATCAATTATTATTGACTATATGTCCTAAACTCTTTGAATAGTACTAGTATTTTAGCTTACAAATCCATACATGAAGTCATTTTTTGAGATTCGAGCTTTGAATGCGGTACGTAATACATGATTTTAAAGCGGTGTATCTAGTTATATGCAAGAGATATTGGGAATACATGGGGGTAGTTTTTTGGCTCTATGTCTTACTACCCGTCAGGACTATCAGAAATTAACCTCATTACTTGAGTAGTGGTGAAGAAGGTAAAAGTGTAAAGGAAATATATCTGAATTGGCGTGGGAAACCATTTTACACAAAAACAGTATTGATATACCCCACAAGAATTGTAACCCCAACCTCCCTGTGACAGACAAACGAGACGAATATTTGTTCTTCCACACCCCGATGCGAGTGTAGTTAATATTAAACTGAAAGAAGATTCATACATTGAGGATGGTGTAGAAGGTGCGTGTTTGAGCAATAAGTAGCATCATATGATTAAGCATAGTTTCACACAAATAGATTTTGTAAAAGTTTTACCCCACATAATATCCAAATTGACAATAGATATAATTCAATATTTTTTATTATCAGCAACTGTATGGTAGAATAACTTTTTTTTGTAATAGTGCATTTAAAACACTTTTTCTTAACACCACGTCTTATTATACACGTATACCCTGATTTTGGTTGGAAGAACACTAGAGAAAATCAAAACGTATTTCTTTGCGGCCAGCATTGATACTATTTTACTACATTGGTTGTGATATTTTATAAGTATTGTTAATATCCATCAAAAGTAACCTCTGTAGATGACATTACTTTATGTATGAATGTATTAACATTGTTTTAGTAACTTTAGTAGCTATCTTCTACTGTTCATCCTACCAAAGTCATATTATATATATATGTTTGACTATACAAACACGTACTAATTAATTTAGTGTGTTAGTAATAGAGAAGGTTGAATATAAAGGAAGTGTTACCACATTTTCATGGAAATTCAATGAAAAACTCCCCTCAGTACACCCGATTGAGATTCGAACCCTGATCTCCCTTATTACGGATGTCCAGTCTATTGAGAGAGTGATGCCTTAATTCACTCGACCATATGATTCGGCTATTAATGGCTTAGTATAAAATCTAGGGATGAGAATGATAATTAAGGGAAAATGCATCTACATAAGCGAGGAGAAAGTATTACAAAATAACAATAATAAATCACTTGTGGGAAACGACCCCCTGTGCATCCAGCCGGGTTTCTAACCTTAACCTTTCCGTAAACGGTGATCCATGTGTAATGTTCGTATACTACCTTGTACTGCGTGATCACAAATGTGGATACCATGGTCGGTGTTATGAAAACTTTAAAAGCACGAAAAAAAGTATATACAAAGGAAGCCGTGAAAGACCGGAATTCCATTAATTTGTTCTCATTTGGACGTAATTTAATTATTAAGTCAAAAGTTTGAGGATATTATAAAAATAATGTCATATATATTATGATGTTAAATGCTTCAAACCACTGTTTTAAGATCACTTTGAGAAATACAGAAAAAATAGAAATATCAATATAAAAGTGTGAATCATTTGACGTTTAATTTTCAGAATGGCAGTAATAATTTGACTAATGAATGTAATGAAAATTTCACACATATTCACTATAGCTGTGTTTTTCAATATTTCTTTACCAAAGTGGTATCCTTTGATATATATATATATATATATATATATATATATATATATATATA
>CABFVX010000617.1:161307-215070 GCA_902151425.1 Timema shepardi | reverse complement strand
CCCCCCCCCCCTCCCTTGCCCTTTGTTTGGTCTCATGGAGTTTGGTGTGTATCTTTTCAATAATGGCGCCCTTATGTCATCTCGCCCTTTTAATTTAGAACAAATATATTGTTTGTTGCTGATCTGAATCAAAGTATAGGTCTGTAACTACATCAAAAGGAATGATATTAATTATTTAAACCCTCACTAATTATAAAGATTTCAAACGCAGGCTTCAGTCTCGTGTCTTGTCTAGTTTTCGGTTGACGATAGGGCTTAGGGATCAAATTCCCACCAGTGTTTTCTTAGCTCCGCATCTTACTATCTGTTCACGCATATGTACTAGCTACGCTAATGAGTTAGGGAGAAATTAGAGGAAGTGTAGCCGCATTTGAATAGAAAAAGATTGTTTTTTTTTAAAACTAACCCAAGTACACCCGACCAGGTTTTCAAACCTGGATCTCCCTGTCATTGGAAGCCTAGTTTAATACTAGAATGGATCATTTAGTTATTCTTAATTAGTGTCTCAAACCTCCTCCACTAAAGTATTGGTGCACTTTCCCTAAATTACACCATCCCTTCAAAATTAAAAACGTCAACGTGATGAATAATAGATAACAAATAGTTTTTTAATGTTTATTTTTAAGGTGGGACGGAAGTAGTTTTTTTAGAAAAAACTTGTTGGCCAAAATAAATAAACTATTGCTCCATTAGATAAATTAACTAGAAAATTATTTGTTCTTATCTAAAAAGTTTCTCATCAAATATTAATATACTTTTGAGTCATGAGTTATGAGTCATGACAAATATTCATGATATGTTGGGGTTATTATGAGTAAAAAATTTAATGATTATACTTGAGCGATATTTTATATTATTTTGGTAAAAAAATGTTTCTTGCTATCCAAATTGTAAAAATACTTAGCTTAACTCACGTCCTCTTCTACTCCACCTTAACACACTTAGGCCTATTCCGCTCGGGTTGTTATCGTGGGAACTTATGATTATAGCTAACTAGGAACCACATACTTCCTGCCTGATACATTTTTTCAAACTAGAATATAAGCACGTACTTACTAAATCCATTTTAACATGGGTATTAGACGTGCACTTTTTAAGCCACCTGAATATGTTAACACATGACTGACAAACAAACTTAATTCTAGAATTGCTATACCTTGCTATCCGTAATCTATTCTCTGTGTGAAAAGAGAAACCTCAATGGTACATTTTTCAGCCGTTATGGGAATCGAACGCATTACACTTATGTTCCTATATGCAGTTTACACGGGTTGGACTACTATAATCTTGAGGCTCCCTTATGATGAACCTAGAACCACACGTGTTTCACTTGGTTCCGCACCAGACCAAGGACATTTGTTTGACCGGAATTTAATCAAGAATCTTAAAAAGCGTGAAGCTTGGGCGTTATTGCCCACAGCAAAGGCCGAACCCATAAATATAATAGTAAACTAGCATAGAGGTAATAAAATATGCTATCACTCTTAAATATGATTAAAGTCAATCGCATTATAGGGAAACGTCTTGTTATTTTTTCAATGTGATTTTATCCAACATTCATTTATTATATTTGTTTGGATAGCCTTATATTTATTTCCCCAAGTCAGATTTGTTCTTGTTTTTATCAGGTTTTCTCCCTTTGATTGGCTTTATTTAATTTCCTTGAGTTTTTAAATTGAATTTTTGAGATTTGACAGGGCAAAAGAATATATGTATATTCTCAGCAAGCTATATATTTTAGAACATATTTATTTGTAGAATTTGACAGCCATGTCCTTTACGGTCCACACCCACCTCCGATCTAGATCTGAAAATAAACGTCAAGAAGATGCATTTAAAAGCATAACTGACGGTTTCTTGAAGAGGAATTTTTTTTTAGTTATCTTGTCATTTGGTTCACGTCAATGAAAGTCTCAGGGGTGACCTGGTGGTCTAGGGGTAAGGTGTTGGACTTCTATGCTGGGGTCCTGGGTTAAATCCTCGTTCCCTGCACAGATTTATCTGATTACCAAACCCTTCCTTCACCTCTGACAAGACGTGTATTAATCACAGCTTGTGAATGTGTGGAATGCCAGTGGTTCGGATCCCACGTTAAACTGTAGGTCCTCCATTTCATCTCACAATCACCCTACCATTACACATTAGCGTAAGTGTGTATAGCCTGGACGGATAGTAAGACGCGGTGCTAATAATAATAATAATAATAATAATGATGGTGTCATGTTTATTTGGTTTGTTGTTAGACATTGCTAAGAGAGTCAGGGTTTTCATACATTTTATATCAAATGTAAATTTGTGTAATGTCGTGGTTGTAGAAACGCGTGGCAGGGTTCGAGTTGGATGTCAATTATCTGCCACTTTCAAAATGCACACTGTGTTGAAACAAGGAGATGCACTATCCCCATAACTTTTTAATAAAGCCTTAGAATAGACCTATGTTATTAGAGTAATGCAAGATATTAGCAAAGGGTTGACACTAAACGATACAATGCAGCTTTAATGATACTAAGACATCAGCTTTGGTGGCTGCATGGTCTATGGCGCTACTCTCGCAGTAGTCTAGACTTCCGATGGCAAATAGATAGAGGTTCGAATATAGGTCTGGTGTAAGGGTAATTTTTCCTAAATTGTTCTCTACTCTCCCTCCAATCAAATACGGGTTCACTTCCTCTAAATATAACCTTCCTAATCCCTAAAAAAACTAGCGTGATTAGTACAGCACATAAGTTTATAACCCGAATGGGAAGTAAGACAGGGTTCTGAAAAAAATACACGCAGATGATTTAGCTTTGTTAGATAATAAATATTAAGATGTTGCAAGAAATGCAGAAATCTTACTAGAGGCTAGTGAATAAATGTGTTTAGAAGTGAGCATTTAAAAGATTAAATATATGATCACACAGAACACACAGATTGGGAACGATAATTTAAAGATTACTGCGAATAAGATAATTTGACATAATTAATGAGTAAATATTTAGGGGAAATTTTAACTAGAAATAACTGTATTAGATTGGATATTAGGAAAATAATACAGTCGGCAAATGCTTGTTACTACTCAGTAAGATGTTGATATCTCACCTGCTGTCCAGGAATGTAAAACTCAAAATATACAATAATTTTACCGGTTGTTTTCTATGGATGTGGAATGTGGTTTCTTACCTTAAATGTCAAAAACCAGTTTAGATTGTTCGAAAACAAGGGGCTTAGGAAGAAATTTGGTTCAACAAGGGATGAGGCTATTGGGGAGTGGAGTATGTTACATAGTGATAAGTTACATATCCTGTACTCATCCCATGAAATAGCTAGGATAATCAAATATCTCCGCTTGAAGTGGGCAGGACACGCAACACAATTGGGAGATTCTAGAACCTTGTTCACAGTTTTGACTGAAAAACCCAATGGAAAGAGACCAGTTGGAATACCTAGACGCAGATGGGAGGACAATTATAATGGACCTGAATGAAATAGGGTTTAATGAGGGGGACTGGATATAGCTATCTCCAGATAGGGGTAGTTGGCGTACTTTTGCAAGTGTGGTTATGAAATTTCTAGTTTCTGGTTTTAATAAAGTAAATGGCTAGGCAAAAGGGCTATATTAATTTTTTGACAAATGATAAACTTATAACCGCTTTTACCAATTAATTATCTATTTTCGACTTTTTTTTAATTTTTAAATTGATTTGGTTTTGATTTCATGGTAAACCTTCTATACTTTCACCTTAGATAATATTTTCTATGTTATGATAATGAATTATTTTATTTAGTTATAAACCTATGCTTATATATATTTTCAGTGAAATTTTTCTTTAGACCTTTAATTGTTGGCTAGAAAATTGATTTAAAAATTGTGTTTTATTATTGAAGTATTGGTTGGTTTTGATTTAATCTTAACGAGAAATATGGTTTAGGGAAAATGCACCAACATTAATTTGGCGTTAGGGTAGGAGAACCACATTGATAAATAACATATGTTAATCCAACCCAAACGCTCACGGTTGGGATTCAAACCTCTACCTACCCTCTATACACGTTTACCTTCTACACTGCGAGCCTTACACCTTAGACAGTTCGATCACTGATTCGGGTAGCTTGTAGTAGTTGCTGGTCACCACTACATCCAGGAAAATTACTTGAAACCCAAATATGTGGGTTGTTTGTTGTGTTCGACCACAAGTCTATGGCACCTTGGTTCACTTCCGGGCTCATTCTGCTATTATAATTAGATAAATAGAGTCTAGGCGTTGCACGTCATGTGTCATTTTAAGAATCGCACGTAAAATACCCCAATAAGTAGAAAATGAAATGGCTATTTTAGTGGTAGGTCAGCTGTTGGTAATTTATTTCTTATTCTGCATTAAAATCAAACGTTACCCTTCAACCCCCTGACGTATTCCAGCTTCTCTTTTCTCACACATTTATTTTGACAACAACTTTCAAAGATTGATATCTTAACACGCAAAAAGGTAAGGTTAAAGGGGACGGGATTAAAAGTTAGTGTTTTTGCAGTTCTTATAGCAAAACATTTTTTTTTTGGCCAAAATAAATAAAATATTGCTCCAGTACAAACTTAGAATTTAAAAATGTTGCTCCATTACAAACATATAATTTAATGTTATTCACATGGTAAGTTCATAACTTCTTGAATATCTCCTGCCAAAGGTATTATGGATTTTAATCAAACATTTTATCTTCATTTAAAAAGTTTGTTAGATAATTCCACCATGCCCATGAAAGATATATAGGATTTGTTGATATTAACATGTGAATAAAATTAAACTCTATGTTTGTACTGGAGGAATATTTAATATATTTTGACCCAAAAAAATGGTTTGCCATAAAAACTGCAAAAACACTGGCCCTTTCTTGCATACACATCCATTCCACCCCTACCACGTTTTAATTATTTTGAATATTTTATCGTTGTTGGGGGATTACTTTGTTCTCTGGTTTACTTGTTTACAATTTTGAAACAAACATTGTTTGGAGAACTTCCTCAATATTCCCATTATTATTTAAACAACTACAGCGTTTTTTTAAAAATTCAAGTTTATATAATACAGTAGGATTATATTTAGAATTATTCTGGTAGGAAGAGCTTTGAGAATATGCAAACATTGATCCCATTTTATTCTCTACCAGCATTAATTCTAAGATATTGATATTAAATTTCAAAAGTGACAACTTCAGGCTGTATGAATTGACTTTAAATATATAGAAATTATTTTCGTAAATTTGTAACTGTAAACAAAGCTACTTCTTGACTTAATTTGGTTGTACAAGTTTTAGGGCACGTTTCATAAGATGAACATCATTTTATCATTCAATTTGAAATAAAATAATGATAACTTGAACTCAAACTAGCATTGGCAAAATATATTTTAAATAATGCAATTTCGTTAAAATATACTATTTAAATCTTAAACGTAATAAGATATTTCGAGGATCAAATACGCTTTTTAAAACTCAATTTATTTTACCTATTTTATTTTAAATAAAATATTCTAAGGATTAATAAAAACATACCATTGTCAATGAAATAGTTCATTAATTGTTCAATAACTATTATTTTAAATGTTATATTGCAGCCCGAAAAATCGATCACCTCTACATTCCAACTAATTTAAGGCAAGCCTTTATTTTACCACAAAGGCGCAACAAAAGAATTGAGGTGAACGTGTATTTAATCATGTGAATTATGAATTGTAGTTATAGTTTATTGATCCTGTAGTGGGTTTCATGTTGTGTATTTATCTCACTATTCGTTCTTCAGAGATGTCTGCTCTCGATTTGATTGGCTG
This sequence comes from Timema shepardi, assembly GCA_902151425.1. Taxonomy (NCBI): domain Eukaryota; kingdom Metazoa; phylum Arthropoda; class Insecta; order Phasmatodea; family Timematidae; genus Timema; species Timema shepardi. Next base: position 209,269 of record CABFVX010000617.1, on the reverse strand, counting down.
CCTCAAGTTCATTTACAAACACCAAATTTGTTCAATACTTCAACAATTTTGATGGAAATTATTAAATAACCTATACAACATTCATTCTGACGTCATACATTTAATGGTTTACATAATTAAATCAGTAAAAGAGTAACTTATGTATGACTGGTATTCATTTATTATATAGGAAGATATTTGGTCCAAAAATGGTTGAGAATATATGGGAGTGGAGGAAGTTACTTATTGAGAAATACCTACCATGTACTCATCACAAAACATTAATAGGATAATCAAGTATCGTAGATTACATTGGGTAGGACATGCAGCACAAATGGGAAAATCTAGTGGACTGGATATAACTAGCTCAAGATAGGGATAGGGTGTAATGAGTGTGGACTGGATATAACTAGCTCAAGATAGGGATAGGGTGTAATGAGGTGGACTGGATAGAACTAGCTCAAGATAGGGATAGGGTGTCATGAGGTGGACTGGATAAAACTAGCTCAATATGTGGAAGTAATTGCGGCAATGAACCTTAGAGATCTTATTGCCATGCAATAGGTAAGTACTATTCATTTAATAAACCTAATTTCTTGTTTTATTTAAATTAATAACATAATATATATTTTAGTCTATATAACCATTATTGTATTATCTACCATTGCACCATGACGCCCTAAGTATCTAAAACGCGTCAAACACAAACTTATTGATTTTTCAAACATCGTAGATAATTCATAGTGGCTGATAAAATATGCACCTAGATAACAGTGAGAATATTGTGGAACGTCAACAAAAGGCTTTTTTAAAGAACTACAAACTAATAATCCAAAAAGGACATTTTTTAGTGTCCAATGAAATGTTAAAAATAATTCAAAATAAGTAGGTGCAGCCATAATAATGCATATTTACCAAGTTGTTGTCAAGATAAAATTATACTGAATCTTCTTTACTACTCGACGAATCTATACAATGTATAATAATCACAAGTTTTAAAACTTTGGGATTAATTTAACTTGAAGTTGAAGGTAAATAACAAAATATAGAATCCTTGCAGTTTATCATTGAGTTTGTGTTCCAAATTTGAACAAAGGGATGCCATACAAATATGAAAGGAGAACTTTGTAGAGATGATAGAGAAAGTCAAGCTTAATACTTTGCACAAATTAATTTATAGATAGAGAAAAGTCTAAAAAGGAAAGTATAAGGCCCTTTATGGAATATGTATGGTCACTTGATGAGAACAGGATAGTAGGATGGCTGTTCAAACAAATCTAAACCTTATATATGCACCACGTCTTACTACCCGTTCAGGCTGAACGCTAATGTACTAATTACACTAATGGTCTTAGGGATTAGGAAGGTTGTATTTAGAGGAAGTGTACTCACATGACTTCAGTGTTGTATAATGGTTGGTTTAAATTATATCTCCCGATAAAATGTCACGGTCGACAATTCTTGTCAAGGGAGAAAATAAACACAACATGTGTTGCGTCCAGCCAACGATGGTCGTAGATGAACCATTAACTTAGGGGAGGCGAATTTGAACACGAGTCAAGGCGGCCATTTATACGATAGTGCCCCACTTTCATTCAATATTTCTTAAAATAATGTGTTTGTTAAAATAAAGTACAGTACACATAATTGTTTGAAATAGGGTTTTAATTTTGAATATAATCCCCTATGACAGGAATGCGCGAGACTTTTCCGATCAATGTGCTACTTTAAGACTAGCTGCATTTTGAACTATCACGGTAAAACGCCGTTAGACCAAACACCGGCAGTCCAAAATTCTGGATATTCCGAACACACTTTTCGGAAAATTGGAAAAGATTAAGTCAAAGTAAATATATTATATTGGTTAACAAGCCCATTGGGGTGACCTGGAGGTCTAGGAGTAAGGTCTCCGATTTCTGTGCTGGGGTCCGGGGTTCAATCCTCGGTCCCGACACAGATTTATCTGATTGCCAAACCCTTCTTTCACCTCTGATAAGACATGTGTTAATCACAACTTATGAATGTGTGGAGTGCCAGGCCTCCACCATGGTTTGGATCCCACGTTAAACTGTAGGTCCTCCATTTCATCTCACAATCACCCTACCATTACACATTAGCGTAAGTGTGTATAGCCCGAGCGGGTAGTAAGACGCAGTGCTAGTAATAGTAATAATAATAATAATAATAATAATAATAACAAACTCATTGTTAAAATAGAATGGTAACCAACAGTGATATCCCCTAATAAATGCTTAATATTTTCATGTTGTAGTCAACACAATGTGGGTTCCTGTAACTTTTTTATATTTATTTTAGCACCGTGTCTTACTACCTGTTCAGGTTGTACGCCTATGTACTAATTACATTAATTAGTTGGGGATTAGTAAGGCTTAGTTTAGAGCAAATGCACTCACATTTGCGTGAAGGGAGAGTGGAAATAAATTTAGGCAAACCACCCCTCATTGCACCCGATTGGGACAGAACCCCAATATCCTTGTCTTCGGCAGTCTAGTCCAACGTGATAATAATACATTAGATCACGCGGCCACCGGAGCGGGTTTTTCCTATAGCTAGAAAAAATAATGCCAGTACATATTACGTGCTATACATCAGTTAAATAAATTAAAACTTGATTAAATTTGTTCAATTGTAATTTAAAATTCGTGAAAATATATTCTTCCACTTGATCTGAGTTTTCGTTAATCCAAACAACTTCAGTTCCAATTAGTTCGGATTAACAAGGCTATAATGTATAGTATGCCACATCATATCTACATTTTTTTATTATCTAAAATTAAAACTTGTCGACTATTATAAATAGCTCTAACAAAATTTGTAAATATTTGAATATTGCCTCGATATAAAGAAGTAAGATTCATTTAATTGTCAAAATGAGGGTCTTGAAAATATTAATTTAAATATTTCAAAGTAAAAATATTTTTAAAAAAAGACAATATAATTGATGTTAAAATCAAAAGCCATATATTCCATATTAGTTTAAAGCGTGTATTTTTCTACCCAATATATTTATGTTCAGATCACAACTTGTCTTCAACGGCACACAAGATGGACTCAAGTACGAGCCAAGATGTCTTCAAACCATTGACTTTACTAAGTTCATTGTGACATGACACTGAATAGCATGGCTGTTGCGATATAATTTACTCCAAAAATGTTTGACCTCGTTGGAAAAAGCTGTATTTAGTGTTTATCTTTTTAATGTTGGCGTTCCACCTAAAATATGCTCGTGTTTCACCCAATGGCACGCGTACCATAAATTTACCATTCCTGCTTAAGATCAAGTTTATCTCTGTATTGTCTGCTGGCCCGCATCTGCTGCTACCTGTACTAAACGTCAAGATGGTCTTGCAGGTTCGCTGGGAATGTGGAGGTTAGCGTTTGAGTCCCGGTACGGTGAACTGGTTTGAGTTTTTTAACTAGAGAGATTCCCCCCTTTTCTTCCACGCAGATGAGGGTGAATTTCTTCTCAATTCTGCCTTCCTAACCCCCTACCTCAGTAGCGCATATAATTTTGTATATATGAGTAGTAAAATGCGAAAGAAAAAAAGTATTTTTTAAATTTATGGTTTATATATTTTATTCAGTCAAATGATAATGATAACAATCACCTTGCTCACCATTAATCTATAAATTAGTTTAAGATATGAATAGATAGAAATTAAAACACGTTCTACAGAATACATTGATTCTTTTACAATATTAAATAGCTGCTACATCAAACAATACAAACTAAATCATCATCTTTTAGCTACTGTCATGATTAATTATATATTAGTTATATATTAAACTACTTCATTTTTTAAATATTTTTTTCCCCTGCTATCATATTTACACTAATAGGGTGGATATTGGGAAGGAGTACGGTGGGAGACGGGGAGATCAAATTTCAATCCCATTCAGGTTTAGTTAAGTTGGTTTTTACTAATGGATTTTAAACTCTCCCTTCACGCAAATGCCGGTACACTTCCTCAAGATTCAACCTTCCTAATCCCTAACATATTTATGTAATTATTAGTACATAGACAGATAACCCAAAAGGGTAGTAAGACATGGTGCTAAAATAAACCTAATTCACCAGGTTGGAACTCGAACTAAGACCTAGCTGTCATCGTTAAACCATACCAGAAGAGTTTAACAACTTAGACCACGTGTCCACCGATGCGAGTAGATAATTCTTATTTTATAGTATAATTGTTTTTGTCAATAGGCTCATCACTAAGGTTATTAATGGCTTATAATTCTAAGGAATTGGTATTAGGAGGTTAACTTAGAATAAATGTGCCCACATTAGATTTTAGAAAAGATGAGAGAACTACACTGTTAACCCCTTGGGGATTATTACCCTCATTGTATCCGGCCAGGACTCGAACCATTACCTGCTCGTCACCAGAAATATATTTTATTACTAGATGGGAACCTTAAACATTGCAAACATCGGTGTGAATACTCGTGTTTGAATTTAATATTATCTCCTTAAAAGGTTTTCTATTTTTCTATTTTTTAAATATATATTTTTGTACCACTACGTCCTACTAACTGTTATTCGCTTATGCACTATTTATACTAATGTATTAAGGATGAGGAAGATTGGATTTAGATTAACTGTGTCTGCATTTGCGTGGAGGAAGAGTGGTAAATCATTTAAGAAACACTATCCTTTGTACACTCGACCTGGATTCAAATCCCGATCTCCCCATCCTCAGTAGTCTAGTCTATTTAGAGAGTGAGTGACGTCTTAGAACATTCGACCATTGAAGTGGGTTATTTTGTTATTGATTTAAATAACATATCATGGAAACAAACATCGTGATGCCAACATTGTAGTAGTCTATATTTATATATAGATCCATCTGTTGCGATTCTTTACAGAGCCACAATATCCAAACTCGTTACAACTGCTGATACTATGTCTGATCCAATAGTATTTTATATATGAGCCCTGTGGATAAGATATTCTGGATATACGTCGTCGTAGGATTCACGCACGACAAACACGGATGTTGACGTGTACACATGAGTAACGTGTTCGACTGCAAATGAACCAATTTGATTATCTCGTCGAATAGGACGACATGCCAGCGCGGCGAATGCATAATGCAATCGTGGTAAAAAGCTGTTGTTTTTTTAGCACCCCGTCTTACTACCTGTTCTTGTTATTTGCCTATGTACTAATTACACTAGGGGACATGTACTTTAGTACACCATATCGGAACTCGATCCCTAATCTCCCTGTCATTAATAATATAAACTAACACGAACGTGACGCCTAATATCATTTGACCCCCGAAGTAGTTGATAAAAATTTACAGTAGTTAGGTATTTGACATTTCTGCTTTGTTTTTGTCCCATATCTTAATATCCGGCTGGGCTATAGTATAAGCGTTTAATTACACTAATTGAGTGCCGTTGAGAAAGCTATCCACATTTGCTTGATAGAAAAATGAAAAACCATTCAGAAAAATACACCCCGGGTAACGCGGTTGAGATTCAAACCCCAACCGCAAGCTCTCATCACCGGCGAGGCAGACTAGATGACCTTGATATTTTGTCCGCGTGCCCACCGGTGCGTGAACTAAAGTTATGAAAGTTAATTTCATTTATAAATACATCATATATTCTGCAACTATCACTTTTGACAAATCCTCTCAATACCAATGACAATGTAATAACATATTAAAACTAATATAATAATACTAATAATAATACTTAGCACCACGTCTTACTAGCCATTTGGATTATACGCTTAAGTACTAATTACGCTAATGGGTTTGGAATTGTAAAGGTCAAATATAGAAGAGGTGAACCCGCATTTGCGTGCAGGTAAAGTGGAAAACCATTTTGGAAAAACCTCCCCCAGTTCACCTGAATGAGATTTGAACCTCAATCTCCCCGTACTTGGCAGTCTAGCTCAACACAAAATAAGCGCGTTAGCTAACTACGCCACCGAGGCGGTAAAATAATATAATACGGTCATCATAGAGATAAAAATTAAGTGGTTTGGTGCACCGCACGAACTTTTTCTTTCGTTTATCTTAAAATAAAGACATTAATTTTAATAAGAACTCTTAAGATTTGTGGATAAAAATAATATTCATTGTTGCAGAAACACTCCACCAAAGAGCATAAATAATATAATATACATTGTTACAAAATCATTGAAAATAGAGAATTATCTCTGATCACTAACTGTAAAGAGAATCCATTATATTTTCAAAGACCTGAATACAAAATTATTATTATTATTATTTTCGTATTTTAAATAGTTTCGGAGGTTTGATCCAATTGGAAAATTTTAGCAACTATAAAATACTCTCAAAGTCTTTTCCATTGGAAAAAGGAAATTTACATTTTTGTTGTAGTGTTAAATATTGCCTAGATACAAAATTTAATCAAAATTGTTAGAACAAATTTTGAGAAAATTGAATTCATCTTTTTTGCCCTTCATTAAACTCTGAAACCTTCATAAACCAAGTTTTAGCCTGATCCTTAAAATGGGTTCGGCTCTAGCCTGAGATACAGACAGACAGGCTTCATCACGAAAACAACTTTTTCGGTTTTAGGGAATCATGAAACGTCGACATTTATCAAAATCTCGAGCTCAATATTTTTAGACGAGCGAAGGATCAAGAGAAAATAAGAATGATTTTACTTTCTAAATCAATCTTCCTATCACAAATGTATTTAAAGACATTAATATTATTAATTTTTCAATATATTTCAAAGGTATAATAAATGGGTTAGATGTGAGAAGGGTAGTTGGGAATAAATGCCTCCACATTATATTGGAGGAAGATTATTGAAACCTCAGTGATAAATTATAGGTGAAAGACCATCATTAGTGCATTCAATCGAGATTCGAATTTCGATCACCAGTAAGTTACTCTGTCGTAATACTAATGATGATCCTAATTATCGAAGCGAAGATTTTTCCTAGGACATGTAAAGGTTGACCTCGGTGGTCTTGGGGTGAAATGCTCGTCTCAGCACCCAAAGCTCGTGGGTTCAAACCCAGAAATAAACATTCTTAGCATCTATTCTTTTAAAGGAGAAGTAAAGCCGTCGCTCCCATGTCAATTTTGGCATGTAAAAGAACTCTAGAAGGTATGTGAAAGTAACTTTTCCCGAAAAAATTGGTAGGCCCTTTCACTCTTGCTCATAGAAATTCTCGTGTACTGATATTATTGGTCGGTTCAGAAAGTGCACGTTAAATACCTATAATAATAATAATAATAATAATAATAATAATAATAATAATAAAGCATGTACCTCTCTCAGATGATGTGGGTGGATGACACTAAGCAGCCGAAAACCTGATTGCGCCCGCTGCTCCGGTTGGATGTCAATCGGGCTCTCTATATAGAGAAGGCGGTTATTTGCATTAGTGATATTTAACGGCCACACTGAACCAGCCAATTATATCATTAGCCTATACCCGTATCATTGTTTGGTGTTTATATTGCGACAGTTCTCTGTTTATCGTAAAGATCTTAAAACAAACTAAAGTATAACTGTATTTTTGTCGTTAAAATTGCGATAATTTTCTGTTTATCTTGAATATCTTAAAACCAACTAATATATATATTCGTATTTTTGTTGTTAAAATTTCTACAATTTTCTTTTTATTTTGAGTATCTTAGAAGAAACTAATGTACATGTATTTTTGTTGTTCAAATTACGACAATTTTCTTTTTATTTTGAGGATCTTAGAACAAACTAATGTACTTGTATTTTTATTGTTCAAATTACGACAATTTTATTTTTATTTTGAGGATCTTAGAACAAACTAATGTACATGTATTTTTGTTGTTCAAATTACGACAATTGTCTTTTTATCTTAAGGATCTTAAAACAAACTAATGTATACCTGTACTTCTGTTGTTCATATTGAGACAATGCTCCTCCACCCATCCTGTAGGTAATAAAAGACCCATCCTGAAGGTATTAGAAGACTAATATCGTGGAATGTATATACGTTCAACGCTAATATATACCTGTATATTTGTTACTCAGATTGCGACAACGCTCCACCTATCCTGAAGGTCCCCGAACGCACGTGGGAACTGACGGATACGGAGCTTGTGGACTCCATCGTGACCCGCGTGAAGGCTGACGACGATGAGGACGACCCGTTGGTGTTCGGTCTGGAGATGAAACCTGCCCTGCCGGGGTTCCCCGAGAACCTCCCTTTGCCCCTGCGCATAGACAACACCACTGGCGTCGTCTACATCAACGACTCGTTGAAAGGAAGGGTGAGGGAACTTTCCCTATTCGTTGTTAAAATTCAAACTTATATCGCCAGATATCTGCGATAATATTTAGTGTCTTGCTCAGAAGATATGTGCTATAAGATTAGCAAAGCTGAATTCAATTTGATGCAAGTGAAGACTGTGGATAGAGATAATTTCAATCAACACTATACCCGCCTCAGTGGTGTAGATAGCTAACGCGCTAGTTTCGTGTTGAGCTGGACTGCTGAGGACGAGGAGATCGAGGTTCAAATCACTGTCGTTTTATCTGGGGTAGGGGGTTTCCTAAATTGTTTTCCACTCTCCTTTCACGCAAATGCGGGTTCACTTCCTCTACATTCAACCTTCCCAATTCCTAGCCTATAGCATAATTAGTACTTTAGCGTATAGCCTGAATGAGTATTAAGACTTGGTGCTAAATAAAAAAAATACATTTTACTTTGACCATATTATTAAAATAGGCCCTATTGAAAAAAATATGTAAATATAAAATTAGTTTATGGAGGAACAGATCATATCTATTTGATCTAAAACTGTGACCGCTCATTTGTTGTGGAACAAATGTGAAACCAAGGAAAACCCCACACGTTGAATAATTCAATAAAATTAAACAATTATTTAGGTTAGGGCTTATGTTTACATTTGAAGTGGTTTGTTATGAATTAACTAATTTTGTGGTCATTTTTTAAAGAAATATTTCACTTAGGCCCGTCTTAAATTCGGATTCCGGTTGAAGTTCATGGATGCAGTTACGAATTAAGATATTGTTGAATTAATTTTGGTCACCCGTGCTCTAACAATATTGGTTTAATTGAGATTAAAAATAGTATATTTCTGAATAAATAGTATATTGCTGAGTTAAAACACTTTTCTAATCTCGGCCCAAGTCAAATATAAAAAATACTTCATGGCATCATTCCGCAATTGAACTATTCCGACCGAGTGGCCACCACCTGCTAATAAAGATAGTGCCAGCTTCTGTGAATAAAGTTTGCTATGTGGTAAAGACAAGGAGTTTTTTAAATTTCGTTTGGTGTTGGTTTTCCAGTTTGTACATTCCGTCTACCCGAAAAGGTAGCGCAGACATTTCGAATATTAAATCAAAGAATGAAGAAGTTAATGAAAAACATATTCGTCAAAAGTACACTTGAAAACTAGTCATAAATAAGTCTAACGCGATAAGAGTATCAAGGATTAAAACAAATTTGTGCGTTAAAAATTGAATTCAAGGAAGACACACAACTACAAATCTTTGTCTTCGTGCATTATATGTTCTTAACTTCATACCAGTGACCATCAGTTCATTGTGTTACAACCCGGGGGTTATTTTGCACCAGATAGTGTCGCGATATTGAATGCCACGTAATAAATTTTATTCACCTGCTCTATCCATGCTTTTTTTTTAATAAGAATCTATCAACTGAGATACAGAGTCCAGAGTCCTCAGACCAGTTCTCCATTCTTGCGAGCATGCAACAAACACGTCCCAACTAGACTTGACCAATTCCTTTGTGTTCGTTGGCAAAACCGACAGCCGGTAGATCACTGCGAATGGTTTGTAGCGTGTTCGTGGGTCCATCCCAGCTATAGATGCCATCTAATCATTAGTTGGTGTTTAGATCCTGTTTAGCAGTGGTTCTCAGAATAATTATATGCTGTAATATATATTACATTTGGTGGGATAATTAAAATCTTTTTATAGTGTATAAAAGTTCATTCTTTCTTTGAAATTTTTCGAATATGCGGAGGCTATTGTGGGTGTCAAAGTCGAAGCAAAGGAGATTTTATCTTTGACTTGGCCATTTCAAATCTTCGCGGAACCCTAATAATTAGCCGGCAAATAATTTTTGTTTGTTTTAGTATATTGTTCCTTAACTGCTACGCTACATGTTAACACCAATTCTCTATTCATCTTTCACATATACTCTCAAAATGCATACATATCAATGGAGATAATTAGCAACCTGACCAACGTCCTGTGACATTTCCCGGCAATGATCTATCTGATTGCCAAACTCTTCCTTCACCTCTGACAAGACGTGTATTAATCACAACTTGTGATTGTGTGGAATGCCAGGCCTCCACCGGGGCTCGGATTCCACGTTAAACTGTAGGTCCTCCATTTCATCTCACAATCACCCTACCGTTACACATTAGCGTAAGTGCGAATAACCCGAACGGGTGGTAAGACGTGGTGCTAATAATAATAATAATAATAATAATAATAATAATAATAATAATCCTGTTACATTGATGTTGACACACTCTTGTGATGTCACTACCCTTTTCTTAGAGATCAAAGTTCCAACCTCAGTTAAAGTCACTGCTTTTATAGTGGATTCACGGTAGCTTTGCATTCTTCTATGAATTGAAAGATTAAGGACGGGATCCAAAAACAATTATAAGTACGGCTTAAGTACCAGTTAAGCACAAATAAAGTCGAGTAAATGTTCAAGTCAAGTCTATCACATGCCCTGCTAGAACGTCTGACTAGCAGTCACGTGTTGAAATCTTATCCGAGGTACCACGCCCTGGCGGAAAATAAAATTCTCTACATCCACTGCCTTCTGTGGTGACGATTTTTATCGTTAAGTTAATTAAACTCTTTATAAACGAACAAAGATTTGTTAAAATGGCAAGAAAAGGTGAAAAACACGGCTTTCATTGTGAAAGAGCAAACAAATTTAATGACACTGGCTTACAAAATAAAACAATTTTTTTTGGCACACACAAAAAAAAGTCTGTTCATAATAGTAATTTAATGCTGAATTAAAATATGTAACTAATTTTTTTCTATCATGGAAGGATTTTTAGTGATACTACAAGCTAAACTAGAAAAAAAACGTATATTCATAACACTATTAATAACCAAAAAGGGACAGTTGATGATTTGATAATGTATTTAACATCTGAAACATCCCTCCTAAGTGTTCAGCAATAGTCTGCGAGCATACTAGAACTTCACTTTTCCTTGTAACTCTTTTTCATGATCAAAATGTCTTTGTGGAATCGCTTGCCATGTTCGTCGCTGACGATTCCGAGAATCTCGGGGAAGAAATCCAAAAAATGAGAGTCTGAGAAATCTACTTCAAGCGACACATTACATCCCATATAATTGAATGAATATAGGAGTTCATCCACAATTTCATGGTAGCTCTGTGATTTAAATTTCCCCAAAAAATGTTTATGCAACACCCATGGACGATCATCACGCTGGTTTTTTGTTTTCCATCTTGCCTCAGTATATATTTAAATTTTCCATATTTAATCAAATCTATTATTTGAAAACCTACAAAAACACCTTATTTAATTTTAGCATAACTTATTAGAGGAAATTTTACCTTCAAATAAGCAAACCTAGCATAATTTTTATCCATGGCCTTAACAAAGTGTTCTTAGAAAGTCCTAATTTTGTATGAAGTGGAGGTCAAAAAATATTTGAAGTGTTGACCAGTGTGGGATTTACACCATTTTACTGTCCAGGAGTAAGAGACTCGCATCACGACAGTCCCACTCACACAAGAAACATTAAAAATTTAGTATAGCCGAGCTGCAAACTAAGTAACAATGAAATCACTTTTAAATCACCACATAAATGTTCCAATCGTACTTGTCATGCTGATTATTTTCCAAAATAAATTTCATATTTGGTAAGATTATTTCATAGTAGTGGAATAAGATAACGGTACCTTCAAAAGGAAATTTGATTCTATTTTACTAAAGGACGCCTTTCAAAACTAGTTTTGAATGAGTCAATAAACAATCTCCACTCTGCTGTTTTATTCTCATGAGTCATGACCAATAACATCCATCACAGAGCCAATATTGTTACAATAAATTAATAATACTTAGCACCGCGTCTTACTACCCGCTCGGGTAAGTACTAATTATTACAATGGGTTAGTAATTGGAAAGGTTGAATATAGAGGAAGTGAACCCGCATTGGTGTGGTGTTTCAGTGGGAAACTATTTAGGAAAAACCACCCCTAGTTCACCAGAGTGAGATTCGAACCTCGATCTCCCGTCCTCGGCAGTCTAGCTCAACATGAAACTTGCGCGTTAGCCAACTACGCCACCGAGTTGGGTTACAATAAAGTAAATTATTTTATTTTTAATAACTTTTTAAAATAATATAATCACTAGAAAAAAGAAAACTCTAACATTTAATGCAAACGTAGTGACCTTCAGCTCATTACTGACATAGATTGTTTAGATGGGTGACGAGTTTATGTCACAACACGCTGCATAGCTGATCTGTCTGCCACCTGCCAACCAATCAAGCTCTCTGGCACTTACCTGTATACTAAATAATATATACCTGGAGGAAAATGACATGACAAATTGTTATAAAATAGGTCAAAACTTAAAATATATTGTAATGTAGAGTGCGCGTGACCTGGGAGGGCAACGGGCCGTTCACACGTGACCGTGTAACCACGAGCACTTTTGGGGATATTGGGGTATGTTGCAGATTAAATATGAATTAGAATACTCACAGATCACCTAAGGTTTTGATTATTAAAAACACCACTCAAAAACATTCACAGAATTAAATATACAGCTAAATAATTCAACGAATTAAGTAGTCAAAGTAAGTATGTGAATTAATAAATCAATAAAGACATAATAAATAGAATTACGTTGAATCAATCATAACCAACCAATTCACTGAGTTAAGTAATACTATTAATTCTCTGTAAATTAATAAACAAATGAAAATAAATAACATATAATTACAAGAAATCAAGTAAACAGCTTGGTGATAAAAATACTTAATAACTAGTTAAATATGTAAATATCAGTTTATTAAAATGTTCGTTAACGGTAAAATTGATTTTCAATGTTGAAGACACTCACGGCACCCCGTTATTATTGGTCCCTGTACCACACACACTAGACTCGCTGGTCCACCTAGGACTCGCTGGTTGAGAACCAAGAACTGAGCACACCTGGCTATCACTGACCGTGTATATATAAAGTTCGTTCACGGTAGGAGTTTACCTGGGAAATGACTTTTTTCCCTACCAGAAATATATTATATAGTAGGATATTGGTAAGAAAAAAGACCTTTCAGAGGTAAACTCCTACCGTGAATGAAGTATAGTGGTTGTTCCAGCTAAGGGTCTCGAATCCTCCCCTTCTAAAATACTAGGCCAGAATTAAAAGGACCCAGACCCTTCCAGATGTGTGTCTCATCCTCCCCCCTGTCCTCTCTAATCCCCCTAGCCAATTGAAAAGGCCGCTGTTTACCTGCTAGACAAGGCGGGAAACAGATATAGCAGGGAGCGCAACCAGGGTAAACAATGAGAGCGCGCTGGTCCCACTGTTAAACACTAATCTCGTTACACCATGTATTAATAAAAAGTTCCATCACAGAAAAACCGTGGGTGGGAGAAAATTTATCATTGCATGTTGTAATTCAGCGTCAAAAGCTACGTGTTCAATGTGACAAAAATCTCGTTGAACATTGTTCTTGGAACAGCCCTAGAATCGTGCTATAAAAAAAATGGATGTTTGGACTATAGCAGCAACGAAAAGATTGTGGGAATAAATAGTCATACAACCAGTAATTTCCAAAAGGTGAGTCTGGTTTGACAATCATATAACTTTATAAGGACTTTCATTTAGATCTCTTATATTATATCATTGAAAAGAAATTGAGTTTTTAGCTTAATGAAATCTAGGCCCACCATATTCTGCTGCAAAAACAAAGCAAAATCACGTGCCATCTCGATAGTCCATGCATGTAGTGCCATCTTGAGGAAGATCATCGGAGCATGGTCAAAGTACAGCCGAAGCTTTATAGGGAGCAGACTTTGGCCGGATTTCTCCAAGATTGACTTTATTGCGCCATTTCTTGGAATAAAGCTGCTCGATCGTCCTAACAAACAAATCCACACGTCATCACCTTTACTGATACTTCGGTAATGCCTAGCATCGTTCTTGCATACGGCCCTAAGATTCCCATTATTGATCAATTTGGCACATAAGTTGTACATTTGGGAAGGGATACAAAATGGCTTAGCTTGCTAAAGGGACCGCACATGCTGGAGGGACAGGTTAATGCAAAGTTCGATATCTTAGCTCATTCAATAGCAGGTGTACATACTAAGCTAAGAGATCAGTATTCAATTCAAATCATGGTCCAAAAATTATTGGTGAACTCAGGGTTTACACTCTCATTGTCTTTATCGCTTATTTTTATATCAATTCTTTATATATATTACTAATAAAATTTTACTATACTAAATTAATTCCTAATTTAATTCCTAACAAAGACATTAGCTCTTTTAGTAGACCTGATGAAATAAATTTATTTTAGTACAATTTACCAATCTAGACTGGAATGCCAGACGTTTTGTATTTCTAGAATAATAATCAGTTGATTAAAAAATTTAAAATATTCCGAATAATTAATATAGCGTATAACCTGAACTGGTTTTCTAAAAATAAATAAATAGATAAATTTACAATAATAAGTTTGAAAAAGTTTTTTTTGTGACAATATAGAACACAGTGTACTACCACGTGGTACTTATATTTACGGTTATATTTATATTCTAGTCTCTGGAGTCTACAAATCACAGTACTTGAATAGCAAGCAGTTCTCCAACCAATGAGGGATTGGCTAGTATCCGTTTATCGACAAATTTTTAGAAGATAAAATGATGTTTGCGTTCCAAATTGGTAAGATTTTACTATTTTATTAGTTATGTTCTGTAGGCTTTGATAATATATCATACGCGTAAGGGATCCACGTGGGAGTCTGGCTAACTAGTCCGGTTCAGCGAGTTTGACTCTCTTGAGCTAGACTTGGACATATTTCACCACACACAATCTCCCATCAGCACGAGCGGACTTCCAACTTTTATCGAACATTTCAGTATCTACAATGAGTTTGTCGAAGCAAGTTGAAGCACTGGTGATCATTTTATACCAATGCACCATTTCCACGAGAATTTTTTAATGAACCCCAAATCATCATTATTAAGGACATCATACAACATTAGGCTGACACCTCATACAAGATGATCTAAAAGTCATGCAAAAAAAAACTATATTTTGTGCCATCAATTTGGCAAATTGTTGATTTATTCAGTACGCGTGATTCTGGAAAACTACGCACAAATGATTGTTGGCATTCTATGTAAGAGTTGGCCTTAAACTAATGTTCCAAAATGAATACTCGCTCTGCTCGTGAAACATTCATCATACCCTTTCAAAGGCTGTAACTCAACTGGCTAGACCTAGTGTATGTCTCAAGATCACACGGACTGCACAACACACGGTTAACATTACAGTATTGCCATACATACAAACAACAAGTTCATTTTCCATGTTCTTCTGCAAGAAATATCCTTGGAAAAACAGGGTTGCGCGTCTTTTGTATCATCCTATATAAGTTAGAGCCTTTTACGGGTGGAAGCTTATCTATCATATCAGGGTCCAGGATCCACTTGTCTGGGGAACAAACACTTCTTACGAGGCTCCTTTAACCCATCATTGTTATGTCCTTCGAGCGTAGCCACGCATTTTACATGCACAGCGGCCAATTTAGGGACCAACGGTCTTGTGCCTACATTGGCCCTGTCATCACCGGACATCTGGGAACACTACCATTGCCGTACTCATCGCTGGGAGGGTAAACCTCCTGTTCCGTCCGGGTCAGGGCAGTCACCACGAGGGCAAGTTTGACTCAAACCCATAAGCTTCCGGCCCCAATCCAGCGCAACCCCTCACCTCTTACCCCCTCCCCCCACGAGCCATTGATGGTCAAAAGTATATTTTAAATTAATTATTAAAAATCAGTATAGACTTGTTTGTAACATAATTTAAGTATATATCATATGGTACGTCTGTTAACGGGTCTTATTTAAAATGGTGCAAATACACAGGCCAAATCCAAAATAAAATCTACGCATAGAATTGAAATTTATAGTTTATTTATATTGACAAAAATAACGCAACCCAACTGTGAATGTAATTCGACCTATTATTCATTCAAGATTATTTTTGTTTGATTTGACAATCTTTTTGAATAAAATTTTTATTTATTTCTATGAGACGCATAACTGTTTGCTCTAAAGGGACCGATTTTTTCCTTGCCACTTAAAAGGAATCACCATTTTAAAATTACAAATGGAATACGGAGTGCCGCTTTAAATTGAAGCCTACGTAATACAACCTATTGTTAATTTTTTATATTAATTTTATTAAATACTGTCGATAAATCAGATCTATATAAAGGCGTTTTATTATTTTGAAAAGAAGATTCTGGTATCGTGTTTAACTGAAGAAATTATTCATCATTACCTCAAGATCTGAAGCAAGTTTTTCTCTAAATTCTTCACATGACAAATCAATGTAATTACGGCACTATCTTTATAAAAGGGACATTTCAATTAATTTAAAGGTGACCTGGTGGTCTAGGGTTAAGGTGTCAGACTTCTGTGTTGAGGGTCCGAGGTACAATCTTTGGTCCCGGTACAGATTTATCTGATTACCAAACCCTTCCTTCACCTCTGACAAGAAGTGTATTAATCACAGCTTGTGAATGTGAGGAATGCCAGGCCTCCACCTAGGTTTGGATCCCACGTTAAACTCTAGGTCCTCCATTCCATCAAACAGCCACCCTAGTATTTCCCATTAGCGAACCCGAATTGGTAGTAAGATAATAATAATAATAATAGATTTAAACTAGTTAAAAATGTCAACTGGACTCGGGAAAAGGATCACAGGAACTTTGCCTTAACTGTTTTGTGTATTTATATTAATTGAAATTTCTCTTTAATCACAATCTTGTATTGTATACTTGGCAACATAACAGCTCTCCCGAGTCTCAGAATGCTATGGTGTCTGTTAGCTCGAAATACTATTGATCACTCATAAGTACTTGACAATTTCCTCACGTCCATCACAGAACTGACCTTGAGCAAGGAACGATTTCTGGATATATTAGTAGAGAGCATTGGTGCACTCAGCCAAAAGTTTGGGGTTTGATTACCGTATTTGGCGTCATTTTTCTATTAATTTAAATTTATTTAAAACTAATAGATCATTTCGAGAGAGTTGGATATTTTTTTAAGGAGTTTCGAATCTTCAATACCGCTTTACACATAAGAAACACGGAATTTTGAAGATATTTCCCCTCAAGTATACGGTGACCTTAGGAAATTATCTGCATTTAGAGGCTTACATACATAAACTTTGTGAATTAACAGTATATATTTATTACAGGCAGGAGAATCGTTCTCAGTGTACGTGACTGTGACAGACGGGAACATCCACGCCAAGACTGAGGTCCCCGTTTCAATCCGGGGCTCTGGCGTCAGCAATGGCCCCTATCAGAAGTCAAGCCGTCCCCCACGGCCGGGTGTGGCCAGCAACTACCCCCCGAGAGGCCCACCTTTGTTCCGACCTCCAGGGTTAAATCTATCTCCGCCGCCCCCTCGGCCTCCAAGACCTACGACTGACAGCACCCTCCTGTCTGTCGTCACTCCGACAGCAATCAGAGGTAAGGGGCCATACATAAATTACGTAAGGCTTTTTATTTAATAATTTTTGACTCCCCCTCCTTCTACGTGAAAGTTTGTAAGTTTTTCCGTCATCCTCCCCCTGACCCCTTCTATCTTACATAATTGTTTACGAGTTGGTAAATTATATTATTTTAATACACAAGGATTGGTAATAAAACGAGCGATACTGGATTTTAGAATACTTTAATTGTTGTAAGGAAATGAAAAATAAATGATATTTTATAAATAATACATTTATTTTCTGTAAGGAAAATATCTGATTTTGTCTCTTCATAAACATTGATAAATTCTTACGTAAGATGTATTATGACCCCGCCCTCCCTCCTCGTAAGAAAACATTGAACAGCCCCAACCACCACCCCAAACCCTTACGTAAATTAAAAACGTCCACTAAGTTCCCCCAGTGATACCATTACACCTTATAATACACCTTGATTGCCCTAGTCCACGGACACTCAGCCTTACGGAAAATTCGTTTGCTCCTTGAACCAGGCTGAGTCCTTGGGTAATTGGGAGAGCTAGTTGCAGTTCTCACTGATAACAGCACTTCCAAGGGAAACATCTCATTTCCTAATTGTTTGTTGCAAAGGGGTGGTGGTCCGAACACAATGGCTTAGATACCAACAATCCTCTCCTCCCCAATTCACCCCCCATACCCGCTTTAAATGAACCGAACTTTTTAGAAAATCAACTAGCTGAAGGTATTTGAAGATTGTTTACGGTTAGACTAGACAATTTGAAAACAACCACTTTAACAAATAAATGGTACGGTGCACCGCACAGACTTTCTCTCTCTTTCTATAAACTCGTAAGATTTTTGAACGGAATAATGTAAGAAGGCAAGATTGCCGTCAAGATTCATTAACATTTCTGTTTTAAATCTTCTATTTTTATTTTTAAAGAATTAATGTCCTCATTTGTATGTTTGGACCAATAAAAAAAAATTAATATTGGGTTCACAAGGGTCTCAACACTTCGTATTAAAATTTCAATCTCTGTTTAAAATTTTAACATTTTATTAGGTGTTGCACATCTTCAAGCCATCGCATTGATATTTAATTATTCATTTATACATTTTGACCAATAAAAAATGTAAATATTGACTATTGAGTCTAAAATGGAGATAGATCATTGCTGTACAAACATTTCTCCTAAGAGGTTTAAGGAAAAATAACATACTTTTTTTAGATACTTACTTATATTTAATTACTCTATGGCATTTGAGAATTATTACGTTAAGACTTAGGTAGTATATGTTTACAACTAAAGCTCACAAAATTGTATTAATATATTTGCAAATATCTCAGAAACTGTTGCTTTTATAAAAATATATGTCAAATAAGAGTTTTTCATTTCTAATAGTCCTACAATTTTGCAATGATAAGTTGTTTAGTATCTCAAATAGTTGTGGAGATAGGGAAATTAACGCTTCTGTAAGGTCCCCTAAAAATCATTTTCATGGGAAAATAAAAATGGCCTGTTTATTTATAGTCTTAATCAACGCCTAGATACGAATTTTAATCAAAATCGTTGGAGCAGATTTTGAGAAAACCCTTATAAAACTACTCTTAATTTTAAGTTTTAATAGACACACAGACAAACGGCATTGCAAATACTAGTTTTCAGGGTTCGGGGGGCCATGAGACGTCGACATATATCAACATTTCAGGTTAGAAATTTTTTTACGGTCGCAATACTTAAACTTTAATGTCCAAAAAATTAATATATATATATATATATAAAAAATTGCGTATAGATTGAAAGTTATTGATTTTATAAAAATATGTTTCGAATAAAATATTTGTATTATAAATATACGTACATATATATAAAGCTAATTAATTTCTTATCTCAAATAGTTTCAGAGATATTATAGAAAATGTTAATTTACGCCTCAGACCGGAATCCTTAAAGCCATTTTGCCGAAATATTGAGAGTAGCCATTTTGTTTGGAATATTTATTAATTTTTATAAATGAAATTTAATCAAAATTGTTTGAACCGACTGGAGCCCTCTTCAAAATAGTTCAAGACACGTTAAGAGGCGCTAGAGCGTATATTGACAATGTCTCCACAGTTTTTACCTGGCAATCTTACTCTTCCAACAAACTCAAGCACCATAACATTCGGTTCTCTTCCGATAGCACAACGTTATAACTTTTGTTTTTCTCATGTTCGTTTAAGCACTTGACACGATTGTATTCCTCAGGTCTAACCCACTGCATAATACCTCCTCGTCCCAACAGGAATCCTGGTGAGCCGCATTTGGAGGTGTTTGATGTTTGTGCCGAATAAGATATAAGAGCTTTGCGTAGGATCCGCCGCATTTAATTGGCATAATGTCAGTTGGAAATGCAGCAAAAGAAATAACACTCGCTCTACTCACAAACTGATCTATTCTTGTCATGACAACCCGCCAAATCGTTGCCATGTATTCAGCCCTGTTATATACTATTTCGTCAAAATATATTTACGGGCATTAAATAATTGTATTACTTATGAATTTTTATATACGGAAACATTACATTTCTTTGTTGTTTAAGAGGTATTGGGGGTTGGGTACAAGTTATGGCGGTTGGAGGTCTTGGATTAATATCTAGCTCGGGGGAGGGTGGTTTTATACTCTCCCTCACACCACATAAACTCTGAAACAATTCTACCTTACTCCTCCGGTCCATGACAGATACACACATCCGTGCATTGTGAAAGACGATACCAAACAAACAATTTTAGTAGACTTTTGTGACGAGGATAGCATTCCCTAACTGTGGATTCCGTGGCCCCTGATTGTGCATAATTAGAGCTGTGTTAATGCTCTCTAGCGGTGAAAAAAGCCAGGGGTTGCGATGACGACATTGGGAAAACCCAGGTTGCCAAGGTCACGATCTATTCTTGTCACGACTTGTCTTGTCTGCCCGCCAACCTGGCGCCAGGGAAAAACCCCGTTGCCCTGGTCAATTACCTCATTATCTATTCTTGTCTTGTCAGGCCGACATACTGGCACCAGAGTTGTGAAGGAGGAGGGGGTCTCAAGACAGGAGAACCATTTATCACACTCTACCACCGACAGCCATTGCGTGATGTTCGTGTTGGGCAGTCCTGTAGTGTCTTGTGGCGGAGGAGTCAATGTTCATTCAACATAGGACAGCCATAGTGCGAGGTTTGTGCCATGGCCTAATGCCGAAACGTCACGGACCGTTTACTCACCCCAAACAATGAATAAAAACTCCAACACCTCAATCCTAGCCAGTAATTAATTAGCAATAATCAATTAACAATTATTAATAATGAAAAGGCCGTCAGGAGAGGCTCATTCCGACAGGGCCTTGTGACGGAGGAACCAATGTTCATTAAACATAAGACAGCCATAGCGCGAGGTTCTAATAAAAAAAATCAATGTATTAAACTCCAACACCCAAAACTTAGCCAATAATTAATTAACAATCATTAATTAACAATCATTAATAATTAATCATCAAGAACCAACATGTCCTGGGTTTGGGGTTTGTAGGTAGGACAGGGGCAGGAGGAGGAGGGAAAAAATGGATGTGGAAAGTAGGTCAGGGGGTGGGGAATAACGGTAAATCATACGGATGTGGAAAGTATGTTAGTGAGCATCACAATACTATCTCGAGGTGTGACGTAGTGGAGCCATACGCCATACTAAGGTGGTGGTAGGGGGAGGGGGTGGTGGAATAACTGTAAATCATATGGATGTGGAAAGTATGTTAATCAGCATCACAATACTATCTAGAGGTGTGACGTAGTGAGGCGAGGTATCCTCCCAACTGTAGGTCAAACGGGGGAGCTGAATTGTATCCACTCTGAATGGCAGCCATTCAGACATTTCTTAAACAAGCACCACAAATAAAAAGTCTGATTTGTATCCATTATCATAATACCCACAAAATCCTGAATTGTATCCATTTCTGAATGGTAGCCATTCAGACAGTTTTCAAATAAACGACTTTAACAAAAATCCTGATTTGTATCCACTAGAAATATTTGCATTATATCCACAAAATCCTGAATTGTATCCATTTTGAATGGCAGCCATTCAGACATTTTCTTAAACACGCATTACAAATAAAAAGTCTGATTTGTATCCATTTTCATAATGTCCACAAAATCCTGAATTGTATCCATTTCTGAATGGTAGCCATTCAGACATTTTCTTAAACGAGCACCACGAATAAAAAGTCTGAATTGTATCCACTAGAAATATTTGCATTATACCCACAGAATCCTGAATTGTATCCACTCAATTGCGGTACCACTTGTCTGATAGGTGGCAGCAGGAGATACTCGCCTTAACTCATTTCATGTTTACTAGAGAGCAGCACTTATCCTTAACTCATTCCGAGGTAACTAGAGAGCAGCCCTATCTCTATATTAATATAAAAAATATAATATTTTTAATTAATATTGTCTTATTACTTTTATATATATATATATAAAAGAGAAATACTTATTGGTGTTTCTTTTAAAAGAATAATAAAAGGCTACTTTACAAATCATTGGAGTTTCTTTATTCAAATTGACTGGCTTCCTTAAACAAACAACAACATTTCAAACTGCTAATTTATGCTCTAAGAAATGAAGACGTAGGGTTATATTATTTTAACAATCTGTGTTTAAAGGTTGGAAATTGGACATTTAATTTAATGTTGGGTGCCAACAAATATTGTGTTCCTGGCTGTGAAGATAATACTTCTCGTTATCGGTTTCTCGTATATGCACTGAAAGTAATTTTATTGTTTCTTGTCGAATGGATGAGTACAAGAGGCTGAAGATTCTTTGGATACTTTACGTTTACATATCAGGTAAGACTTCCAAGTAAATTTCTAAGTTTTAAGATTTACATTACCGGTACCGACATTAAATCGGGGGAGGGGGGCTATACACATTAATCCTATAAGAAAAATATGTAAGCCATTAACATACTATTTTTGGTTAAGTTTATGAATAATTAATCAAAATATTTATTTTGCAATTGATAACTTTTCTCTAAATGTATTAATATATCTAAAATTGTATTGTAATTTAATTTTCATAGACTTGTTAGTTGGTTGATTAGTTTATTTATAAACAATTAAAAAGGTTATATTTATCAAATAACTTTATCAGATTCACTTCACTGGGACTCTTTGTTATTGATACTACTTTTTGTCAAATATACAGATAAGTTATATATACATGGCAACCTTGCATATAGAAATAACGTTTTAAATGTTAAAATCCACCAAAACATTTATTTGAACTGAATTTTAATAGACTTGAAGGTTACTTGGCCTACTTTTTTCTACTGCAAACATTTAAAGAGATTATTTTTATATTATTATGATTAATTAATTAAATAGTCTAAGAATATGGATGGCTTAAATATTTATTTCTTACAGTACATTAACTATAAAAGTCTTTGTTACAGAAAAAAATCTTTTAAAAAATAATTGTATGAGCGTTATTGAGCCTGCGTATATTCTGATACCTAACTTACATTACATTGTACCACACACATTAGTAGGGCCTAGGCCTTATATAGTTTGGGTTTTTCCTAGGATTTTCTGAATAACCTTCAGAGGAGAACTCCTTCCTTGGGCTTAAACACAGTGACATTTTATACTATAGATTAATATAGTCCTAACTTATGAGTGTTGAAATATGTAAGCATACACCTCTCCAAACTTTTACTTTTTTTTAGTTCAAATTGGTCACCCTCAACTTAAATTATTAATGGAAATGAAACCTAAGAACCATACCTTTTGGGTGATTTTTTCTATCTAAAAAAACCTGAAAATCATAACATTCATACTAATATAAACTTAACACAAAAATATGGGAAATCCATTGATACTAAATTCAAGATTATTAAAAACTTTGCTATACATACGGTAATGCTCAATTCTAAACCAAACTCACCCAAGTGATGCAGTGAACAGATATAGTTGGAAAATCTGTAAAATTGCATAATTGTAGCTTAACATATATTTTAGAATCGAATAGCCAAAGCTATCATTTATGCATTTTAGTGAGGATCGCACCATCTAGATATCATATTCTAAAAATTGAAAAAAATGACACCTGGACACGGGAATCGAACCCGGTAAGTACGCCAATGCTCTTACGACTGAGCTATCCAGATTCGTCCCGTTCTCGTGGTCATTATTCACTCTTCACTCATAGTTTAAGGCAGAGTCTATGATGGACGTGCGGAAATCACAGATTTGTAGGTGGCTGCGTTATCTGATAGCTCATGATCTTAATTAATCACATATTTGTAGTCGATGATTTCCGCACGTCCATCATAGACTCTGCCTTAAACTATGAGTGAAGAGTGAATAATGACCACGAGAACGGGACGAATCTGGATAGCTCAGTCGTAAGAGCATTGGCGTACTTACCGGGTTCGATTCCCGTGTCCAGGTGTCATTTTTTTCAATTTTTAGAATATGATATCTAGATGGTGCGATCCTCACTAAAATGCATAAATGATAGCTTTGGCTATTCGATTCTAAAATATATGTTAAGCTACAATTATGCAATTTTACAGATTTTCCAACTATATCTGTTCACTGCATCACTTGGGTGAGTTTGGTTTAGAATTGAGCATTACCGTATGTATAGCAAAGTTTTTAATAATCTTGAATTTAGTATCAATGGATTTCCCATATTTTTGTGTTAAGTTTATATTAGTATGAATGTTATGATTTTCAGGTTTTTTTAGATAGAAAAAATCACCCAAAAGGTATGGTTCTTAGGTTTCATTTCCATTAATAATTTAAGTTGAGGGTGACCAATTTGAACTAAAAAAAAGTAAAAGTTTGGAGAGGTGTATGCTTACATATTTCAACACTCATAAGTTAGGACTATATTAATCTATAGTATAAAATGTCACTGTGTTTAAGCCCAAGGAAGGAGTTCTCCTCTGAAGGTTATTCAGAAAATCCTAGGAAAAACCCAAACTATATAAGGCCTAGGCCCTACTAATGTGTGTGGTACAATGTAATGTAAGTTAGGTATCAGAATATACGCAGGCTCAATAACGCTCATACAATTATTTTTTTAAAGATTTTTTTCTGTAACAAAGACTTTTATAGTTAATGTACTGTAAGAAATAAATATTTAAGCCATCCATATTCTTAGACTATTTAATTAATTAATCATAATAATATAAAAATAATCTCTTTAAATGTTTGCAGTAGAAAAAAGTAGGCCAAGTAACCTTCAAGTCTATTAAAATTCAGTTCAAATAAATGTTTTGGTGGATTTTAACATTTAAAACGTTATTTCTATATGCAAGGTTGCCATGTATATATAACTTATCTGTATATTTGACAAAAAGTAGTATCAATAACAAAGAGTCCCAGTGAAGTGAATCTGATAAAGTTATTTGATAAATATAACCTTTTTAATTGTTTATAAATAAACTAATCAACCAACTAACAAGTCTATGAAAATTAAATTACAATACAATTTTAGATATATTAATACATTTAGAGAAAAGCTATCAATTGCAAAATAAATATTTTGATTAATTATTCATAAACTTAACCAAAAATAGTATGTTAATGGCTTACATATTTTTCTTATAGGATTAATGTGTATAGCCCCCCTCCCCCGATTTAATGTCGGTACCGGTAATGTAAATCTTAAAACTTAGAAATTTACTTGGAAGTCTTACCTGATATGTAAACGTAAAGTATCCAAAGAATCTTCAGCCTCTTGTACTCATCCATTCGACAAGAAACAATAAAATTACTTTCAGTGCATATACGAGAAACCGATAACGAGAAGTATTATCTTCACAGCCAGGAACACAATATTTGTTGGCACCCAACATTAAATTAAATGTCCAATTTCCAACCTTTAAACACAGATTGTTAAAATAATATAACCCTACGTCTTCATTTCTTAGAGCATAAATTAGCAGTTTGAAATGTTGTTGTTTGTTTAAGGAAGCCAGTCAATTTGAATAAAGAAACTCCAATGATTTGTAAAGTCGCCTTTTATTATTCTTTTAAAAGTAACACAAATAAGTATTTTCTTTTATATATATATATATATTTAAAAGTAATAAGACAATATTAATTAAAAATATTATATTTTTTATATTAATATAGAGATAGGGCTGCTCTCTAGTTACCTCGGAATGAGTTAAGGATAAGTGCTGCTTTCTAGTAAACATGAAATGAGTTAAGGCGAGTATCTCCTGCTGCCACCTATCAGACAAGTGGTACCGCAATTGAATGGATACAATTCAGGATTCTGTGGGTATAATGCAAATATTTCTAGTGGATACAATTCAGACTTTTTATTCGTGGTGCTCGTTTAAGAAAATGTCTGAATGGCTACCATTCAGAAATGGATACAATTCAGGATTTTGTGGACATTATGAAAATGGATACAAATCAGACTTTTTATTTGTAATGCGTGTTTAAGAAAATGTCTGAATGGCTGCCATTCAAAATGGATACAATTCAGGATTTTGTGGATATAATGCAAATATTTCTAGTGGATACAAATCAGGATTTTTGTTAAAGTCGTTTATTTGAAAACTGTCTGAATGGCTACCATTCAGAAATGGATACAATTCAGGATTTTGTGGGTATTATGATAATGGATACAAATCAGACTTTTTATTTGTGGTGCTTGTTTAAGAAATGTCTAAATGGCTGCCATTCAGAATGGATATAATTCAGTCGTCTCGGTCAAACTGGGCCAGTTCACCGCCCCAGACTGCTCCAGGAGAAAGTGATCATCCTTACACGGGGTGCGGTGAGGATCAATGTTAAACCTTATGGGAGAAAGTGCACCAGAACTCTCAATTCAACCACTACTTATTAGTATGAAACTATGTTACACTAATTACTATTTACTTTAATTAAAAAATATTAAACCACAAATTCTTAAATAACACATTCATTTTACAATACTAATGTTTATATATTTTGCAGGTTAGATGGTGAGTAAGTCTTAGTTTTGAAAAGAATTTTACTAACTTTAAAAAATGGTAGGGTAAAATTAACATAAAGTTACTAATATTTTAATCATAATCATATTCATATTTACCCGTAAAATGAAATAAAGATCACATAAAATCACTTACCTCTTATTAAGAAAAGTTTAAACATTAGTGTTGTAAAAGTAATGTAATGTTGTTCCAAGACATACTCTAACAACTTATGAAAAAAAATACTATTGCACTTTTATCATAAAAATAGCAAATGACTGGCAGCACCATCTAACCTGCAAAATATTTAAACATTATTATTGTAAAATTAATGTAAAATCAAAGGTTGGCAATAGTCCTATATGTTATTCAAGCACATACTCTACCTAACTACCAAGTTTCATTCGGATCCGTTCAGCAGTTTTGGAGTGATTGAGCAACAAACATCCTAACACACAAACTTTCGCATTTATAATATTAGTAAGATATATGTACATACATAGACACTATATATATATATTTTAAACACCGTGTCTCACTACCAGGTCAGGTTACACACTTATGCACTAATCTGTTATATATGATGAAGGTTGGATTTAAAAATATGAATATGTCTTTGCGTGGAGAGAGCGTGGGAAACCATTTAAGATAAAAGAAACTCTCATTACACCCAACTGAGATTTGAGCCACGAGCTACCTGTCATCGCCTCATCGGAAGAGATTATGAGAATGACGCCTTTAAGCAAGGTCAGGGTCGTTTTTATTAGCAGGCCAAAATGTTGAAGTTTAGCAACACTGTGACAGTGTCGTGGTCAACTATACAGACACGTGCTTGGTATTATTTATGATTGTTTATTAATTTAGTGTGAGGTTACCTGGTGGTCTAGGGGTAAGGTGTCAGACTTCTCTGCTGGCGTCCGGGGTTCAATCCTCGGTCCCGGCAAAGATTTATCTGATTACCAAACCCTTCCTTCACCTCTGACAAGACATCTTGTGAATGTGAGGAATGCCAGGTCTCCACCGTGGTTCGGATTCCACGTTAAACTCTAGGTCATTCATTTCATCTCACAATCACCCTACCATTACACATTAGCGTAAGTGCGTACAACCCGAACGGGCAGTAAGACGCGGTGCTAATAATAATAATAATTTAGTGTGTTTTGCAGTGCAACACTTTTATTTCTCGTGATTTATTTGTTTGATTTGACAGGCTTGGGTGTAGTATGCGTGTACCGCATTAATATTTTCAGCACCACGTCTTAATACCTTTTAAAGTTTACAAATATTTACTAATTACACTAGTATGTTAAGGATGATGCAGGTTGAATTTTAGAGGACATATACCTACATTTGGGTGGAGGCAGAGTGGGAAAATAATTTAGGAAAAAATGCCCTTAATACATCCGACCGAGATTTGAACCTCGATATCCTTGTCATCCACAGTATAGTTTATTGCAAGAGTGTATCGCATTAATTAAGTACTATTTAGGCTACATATATAGCTCTTGTTAAATAATTGTGCTATGATAGCTAAATAAAGTGTCAACAGTTATTGTGTTCCCAGTTGTAATAGCACTTTACATAATATAATATTAGGTAAAATTAGAATTGGAATAAGTTATGTTTATTAATTATTAAGTTGTAAATAAAAATTGACAAATAATTAAAAAGATATAGATTGAAACAGAAAAATAAATAATATCATAGTTAAAATGAAATTAAACAAATTACATTTCTTACAGAGATAGTATGAGAGGTTATACGACCAAAATAAATTAAATATAAAGGTGTGAAACATACCAGAAATTGAAAAAGTTTTTATATATAAAATTATTTTATTATATAATATAGGTTAAGCTTATATAGACTTATAAAAACTACTATGAAAAGTTATTGTTAATAACACACATTACTATATTTCATAACTTCAATAAGATTTAAGGATGTTAAATGTATTTAATATTTAGCACCGCGTCTTACTATCCGTTCGGATTATACGCTTTTAAGTACTAATTACGCTAATGGATAAGAATTGGAAAGGTTGAATTCGAGGAAGTGAACCCTCATTTGCGTGGAGGGAGAGTGGAAAACCATTTAGGAAAAACCGCCCCCACTTCACCCGACCGAGATTTGAACCTCGATCTACCCGTCCTCAGCAGTCGAGCTCAACACGACAAGCCGTTAGCCATCCACGCCACTGAGGCGAGTTTTAAGGATGACAAATGTATTTAATTTTCGTCATTAGTGAAGAAGTTAAACAACAGATAAATACACACAGAAAGAGTACAGATAAATCTAAAACTAATTTATAACAGAAGACTTTTTGCATTTGAAACAGCTTCTGTAGTTGATAAACCATTTGCAATCCTTTCTAATCCTTTCTTTACTTAGGATGATTGTATGATTGTAAACATTTCATAGTATAACCTGAACGGGTGGTAAGATGCGGTGCTAAAAATAAAGTGACTTTATTGCTTGGTCTTTGATGACCAACTTGTATAAAAAAAACTTTTAAGTAGGAATTTAAAAAAATTCATTAACATTTCCCATCGTGTTGAGGATGAAATAATTAAATAACCTCTGCACAGTATCAAAATAATTTATAATTTCTGGCATTGTTGATGTATCTTGGACACCATTATATGTATCACAAGTCAAAGTCAGACTAGTTAACAAACAGCACAAACAATGCTTTCATCTGTGGTCGTTGGGTCAAAAGGGCACAAACCCCGAAATAAACACTAAATATTGGCTTCCATCGCATGTGTGGTGCCTGGTGCAGCAAGTCCTGAGATTCAGAGCCGTGTGCAAGAACTTGACCAAGTGGATGTTGAGTGGACACTAGCGTGGGTTTACTTGCGGCATCATAGGTTAAAAGGTGGAGAGAGAGAGAGTGTGCTCGGGACCACACTATCGCTCCACTAAGCATTCACTAACCTTCTTGTATGTCACCCTAAGTAATTCAGATGTTGGTGAGAAGAGGGCACCCTTGGACTGAGAGACGCAATAACCAATCGTTAAGGTGAGTTGGAAGGGGACGCGAGAAAAGGTCAGTGATTTGGCAGCTTTTATAGAAAAATAAACATTTCTTTGAGCAAAATAAATAAAATATTGCTCCAGTAGCAACCTTTAGTATAATTTTCTTCTCATTGTGATATCAACAGTGGTTGAATATATGTAAAGGATGTCCTGGACTTTGATCACAACTTTTTACTTTCATTTAAAAGTTTCTCGTCTAATGACGCTATGCTCATGAAATGTATTCAACAACTGTTTACAACACCATATGAAGAAGCTTAAACTAAACTTTGCTAATGGAGCAATATTTTATTTATTTTAGATTAAAAAGTTTTGCCATAAAAACTATGAAACACTGACCATTTCTCGCGTCCCCTACACCCCCACTTTAAACCCCTAGCTAACGCAATGGGCTGCCTGGAACCAATCGACGCACTCTGTTCCCCGACATTTGACCCACACAACATAGGACGGTGGTAAAATTTAAAATTTGAAAATATAATTATATTTGACAGGTTCATTTAGCCAATTCCATTTCAGGAATTCCTTAATTCTGGGCCCTGCGCCTGTTGCACTTGCCTAGTCACGCCACTGGGTACATACAACATAATAATAGTTGCCTATTTATTACTTACAAAATATATTTTAAAATAATTTCACCTACTCGTTAAATTCTCACCATTAGTAAGTACTTTGAATGGTGGTGCTGGAGAAGACTTGAGAAGATCAGGTGGACCGACAAATGAAGTCCTAAGAAGAGTGGGTGAGAAGAGAACCATTTTGGATGTGATTGTTCGGTACAAAGCAAATTGGATCGGACACATCCTTAGCAGGAGCTGTATTCTGCATGACATCATAGAAGGAAAGGTTGGGGGAAAGATGAGCTTCGGAAGGAGGTTTCAAATAATAGATAATTTAGAGGAAAAGAGAAAATTTTGGGAGCTGAATGAGGAGGCAGAGGATAGGATGCATTGGCGGTCTAAGTCCACTGACAAAAGAGTGGACCTGTCATAAGACAGAACACCTAATAATAATAATAATAATATGTAAATTTCCTAACATCTTCAAATTGGTATAGTAGGTCCACCTGCTAAAAATGTGGAACTTAATACATATAGCCGGCTCTTTTTAGTGATTAATTAAGACTTAACGTGGCTTTTTAATCTACCATTACAAACACTTTCACAATTTCTCTACACACACATAATAATTATGGGTACACTGATTATACATTCTTCCTTCTTCATCTCTTCTCTGTATGTGTAAATATAATGATAGCCCTAATGGGTACTGAGGCACAGGTAAAAACCAATATTGATCAAGACACGGTCTATTATTTGTAGCACGGGTTTAAAGCAGATGGAGTGCGGATGTGTGAGTATAGAGTTATTTAAAAGACGTAAGGTATTGGCTTTAGCAGGAGCTCTGAGAGTTGCAGAAATACCACACTATTTAGGCATAGGTTTGTTGTTTCAAAATAAGGTTCATTCTAATATTGAGTTGAAATGTATCAACATGAACTCTCATAATATTTGTAAATTAAAAAAATTAGCACTAAAAGATTTTAAATTAGTTTATTTGCAACTACATTACGTGAAAGTTCGCAGTTCTGAGATAATTGTAAACGGTTTGTTTACCATTCATAGCCTTCATCAAACTAATAAAGTAATAAAGGTAACGATAGTACATTTTACCCACTTCATTGGCCACGTGGACTAAGGTGCAATTGTCACAACAGATTAGACTGTCGATTACTGGGAGATCGAGGTTCTTATCTTGGTCGGGTGTACTGAGGTGTCCCCCCCTCACAAAAAAAAAGTTTTCAACTCTCCCTTCATGCAAATACGGGTGCACTTTCTTTAAATATAACTTTACTTATTCCTAAAACCATTAGCGTAATTAGTGCATGAGTGTATAAACTGGACGGGTAGTAAGACGCAACTCTTAAAAAAAAGCAAATTCTGAGATAATTAAGGACTATCTTACTGATTTTGAAGCTTCAAAACTGCCATTCCTCCAATTATAAGTACCGCAGCGTTAGGGTATTTTTTCTTTAGTAAGCAGGGTCCTTAAAAGCTTTAAAAAAGGAAACCATGCGATGCGATCCTTATCAAAAAGATTCTTTTTTCCTTTACATTTTTTGGAGTAAGGTAGGTTAATTACTTTCTTCGTGTTTGGAGTGTAATTTAGGCTACACTATCTCTTCGCAGATAAATTAATTTTCCGCTAGCTAGAATCTATTCCTGTATAATTACAGCTATATTCCAGTGTGATTCTCCCCCCCCCCCCNAAAAATTAAGTTTCCCCTAGCTAGGATCTATTCCTGTTTAATTACGGCTTTTTTCCCGGGTGGTTCCCCCCCCCCCCCCACCTCCCCTCCAACCATCCTACTCATTTCTTCCCTTCAATCTCTACTACTCTTCACGGCTGTATTGTTGATAAAATTGGCATTCGAAGAAGCTGCCAACATCAGAATAACACATTTACCTCTTTGACAAAGAGAAGTGGATCATTAGAGGATTTTAAAGGATTTAATAAATGTAAGTTGAAGAGAATGAAAAAAGTTTGACTTTTCACTTAAAACTCACCTTTAAATTTACTTTTAATTATTTTAAACTAGAATTTAGAACCGATCAAATAAGTCTCATTTAATTTGAAACGCTGTCATTTTGAAATGCTCTGCGTCCAGATTACTTTTTTTTTTTTTATCGCGGGGAACATTACAAAAATATTCTCTGGAAAATTAAACTCGATCTGTGTTGTAATGTTTCACACTGAGGTATATTTTCTAACAAAACAAACAGTTTACAGACATGTCTTAGGGCTAATGTTTAACTTATGGCTACTCGCTTCAATGGCTGCATGGTATAAGGCGTCACACCCCCAAAAGATTGGACTGCCAATTGTGGTGAGATTGAGGTTCGATTATTGGTCGGGTGTACTTAGGGTAATTTTCCACTCTACCTCCACACAAATGCAGTTACACTTCCTCTAAATTCAACCTTCCTCATACCTAGCGCATGTAGCTATACGCTGATTTTGTTTGGAAGCCCTTCCTGAAACGTCTTATTTCACGACATGGTAGTATTTTGGTTGAATAAAAAGACCTTTCAGAACGGTAGTAGGAAGTCCATTTTGGAAGGCCTTTTATCGTGCTAAAATACTTCCACACAGTAGGATTCAAGTACGAAGTAAGACCTTCCAGAACCGGGCTATTACTAAAATCAGGGTATTACATACAAATGCGTTACCCAAACGGCTAGTGAGACACAGTGACAAAATATAGTAGCGAAAAAAAATGGGTTGCTCATGGATACAGGATGAGAAAAAAAACCAGTTATGTTGACCCCCATGGCTTCTTTGGTGCTGACTGACAGCTCACATCTGACTTTTGACAGTAAAAATTTAGGTATATATCTAAATTTTGAATGTCAGAAGTGACAGCTGCTAAACACATGTTTTTGCAGATCATTTGATTCAGCGTAGTAATATGTAATTTGGCCTGGTAACTTTTTAAAGCTGTCAGTCCGCACCAAAGAAGCCATGGGGATACTGTAGCAATACTTAAGGGTAGCTAAGATAGGGCCAATCAAATGTAGCGCTTAGGTTCGATATTAATTAAACTTATTAGTACATGAACCCGCTTCATTGGCCGGATGGTCATAAGCGTCACTCTCGTGTCAGACTGTTCTACTGAGGATGGTTTTCCCCAGATAGTTTCCCTACTCTCCTTCCAAGCAAATATGGGTAGATTGCATCTAAATTGATAACTACCTCATCCCTACCCCGTTAGAGCAATTCTAATAGATGCGTGCAACCTGAACAGGGGGTAAAACGTGGTGGTGATTAAAAAAAATGTCCTACTAATAAGTATTGTTTAAAACTTGAAATTGTACACTCTAAAAAGCTCAAATTGCCAATGATTCGTTTGACTTAATTTCTCGCTTGAATATATATTATAGCCTAGTGCTATCATTGGGGGGAGGGGGGTGTTACGACGCTATGAGATTGTTGTTAACTCCGTGGGGTGGTTTTGTTTAGTGGCGGAAGTGGTCAGTTGCGATATAAGGTGGGTGTGTGTACGGAGTTCTGTCGTATTTCTTTCTTCAGTCTTGGATGGGGTGTGTTTGTTGTACCTTCGACTCATGCTGCTCTTCTCGCTCTAGCTTCCATCTCCCAAATAACAAAGTCTGTATATTAGACCAAAGGAGGGGTCTGGCGGTATCTATTCCTTACATCTGATGCAGTGACAAATCCCGCGGCTTGTATATGAATCTGGGAGAGGTCCAGGACGGATGATAATGTAACACGGTGGAGGAAAGTAGACCTGGAAAAGAGTGGTCTATAGCAGCATGAAGTCGCGGGTCTGGCTGGCATCGAGCCCCCTGGGACAGGAACGTTGAAGGGACTTGAGGTGGGTTGGGTGCTAGACGTTGGGGCGAGATTCGAGGTGTTGAAGTCGATGGGTTTTCTTAGTGGTTGGATTCGTAGTAGGTGTTGGGGGGAGGTGGAAGCGTAACTTGAAGGGGAGCTTCGTAAGTGTTTACACTGGAGAGGATTGTCTTGGAAAGGAACATTGCCTGGAACCTCTGATTTTCCTTCTTATGCTATGGTATAGTCTTTGGCGGTCTTCTACTCGGAAGTGGAAAGGATATTGAACGCAGTAGGTCTGTCTACCTCTCTTGTCCACCAATATTCGCCTCGACCCCCCCTCCCCCACCAATGGGTGCACGAATAGGTCAGAGCGTTCATTTTGTACCAGGATGGCCGGAGATTGAGAGAAGGTAAAATAAACATACAAGAAGAAATTATCAAAACATTTTTTCTCAGTTTTTTTTTCAATACAGCGATTTTATTAACAAGTACACATAACCACTGTGGGTTCTCGTATTTGACCATTCACCTGTAATCAAAAACCAATTTCAATTATTTTAATCAAAACTAATAATTTAAATTACACTTCTAAAGTGAGTGGGTAATCCCCTGTCCCCCCTTCCCCTCTCTCAGGCAATAGTCAATTAAACGGGTGTCCTCATCCCACCCCTCCTTTCCTCTCATAGCTATATATACAGAGAATCAACCCACTTCAAAGGCCACATGGTCTAAGGTGCTTCACTCGCACTAGATTAGATTGACGATGATACGGAGATTAAGTTTCGAACCTCGGTGGAGAGTATTGAAAGTAGTTTGTTCAAAATAGTTTTTAACTCCCCTCCACGCAAATATGGCTACACTTCCTATAAATATAACCTTCCTCATCCCTAAAACTATGAGCTTAGTTAGTACATGAGCGTATAGCCCGAACTGCTAATAACATGCGAATGCTGTGCTAGAAAAAAAGAATAATCAATGAGTATATTTGCGTTTAGCACGTGGTGTGAGGCGGGGAAGAAATTAATTAAAACCTGCCTCTCTATCCTCATCTTCCTTATTGACCCTTCATAATGGCCGGGGGGGGGGAGGGGGGCATAGGGATAAAGGATTTATTGGCTCTGGTAAGATAATTTAACCATGTCTTGTAGTAAAACTAAACATAACAGTGAAACAGTGGCGGTGCATGATATTTATTTTTGGTGGGGCCAGGTCAAAGCTTAGCAGTAATGATCTTTTCTTACCACATGTTGACTTATTAAACAAAAATTCATTTAAATTTTCCTTTTTTTTCTAAATCACAAAATTACAAAATCACTAAATAAATAATAAACAGAAAGAATAAAATAATACAGGCTTTGAATTAAACTTACCAAGAGATTACACTATTTCATTATTTGTACAAAATGTGAGCACATCTGTTCTTCTGACTGACAAACATATAGATGAATCTTTTGTTGAAGTTTGGAAATTCAGCAATTTCTTCCTTATGTATAGAACAAACAGTCAGCGAATTTAACCTGCCTTGGCCCATGGTGTTCATAAGGAACGTTTTTATTCTTTTTAACGTTCCCCAGTTCATGAATATCACAGTAGTTTAAGGATTCTCTTAGTCTACCTAATATGTCTGTTTTTGGACACCTGTTCATTGGGTTTTTGGACTGAAATTTTGACCACGGAATCTAATCAATGATCATTGTGATGCAATATTAATTACTGTTACAAATGTTTTAAATCTACAAACATTTCCCAAATAAATGTTTTTTAATTCTTTCACTTAAATGTTTAAGATCCCTACAGCCTACCATTGTTCACAAGCCCACACCACCAAATAATAAACAATAAAAGCAAAATAAGTGTTGTTTTTCTTCACTCACAATTAGCCCCTCACACTCATTTAACAGATGATTGTGATGAGAGACCCACGCTCTGCAGCAGTTAGAGAACCTATCTGACGTTTCCCCTTAGTTGCAATAACTTGAATTTTTGTCTGAACTATGCTCAGACCAGTCTCATCAACATTCCACACGTGGTCAGGTGGTTAGCTGTGTTTTTCGAACTTCACCTGTAGCAAGTCGAAAAAATCCCTACTCTCTCAGTAGTGAAGCCTTTCGCTCGTGCAAAAGATGTGCCAGTTGGTTTCCCTAGGAAAAGCTTGACTTTGTAGCGATGAGTAAAACGGTCAAGCCTGCACATTCCCCTCTGAAATGGTTTTTGATGTTGTTTCTCACCGCTAATTCATAAGCCATCTTGTGAACATCCATGAGAGTGAAAATACTTTGATTCCATAAAAACTAACTAATCAACCAGTTCCTTTTCTAAGCTTTTAGGGAATGTTGATTTTCTTCCTAGTTTCTTCATGACTACATCATCAGATGAAATGTGTATTTCTTGAGCCAGTCGTCACAATGTTGTTTTCGGAACCATAAATTATCTAACCCTCTATTTAGCCCCATCCTCTTTTCTCTGACTGCAACAACTGCCTCTTTCATTTTGTCCTTAAACCAGGACTGACTTTTTTTTAGAAGGTTTTGAGCCTACATTTGTTCGTGGCATCTAGAAAAAACCACCTATCTAAAATGGGTATGTAATATGGAACCAGGGTCCATATTTCCCGCACCATAGGTGTCCATAATACAAGCATGGCAATCTTAAAAAAACACTGTAAAATGCCACAAAATGAACAGGACTAAATATATTTTAACTCGTGAAAATGGTAGCCTATAACTTATAGGTAAAGTGTCTAGTTCAAAATGATAACTGTTAATCCCAAGGTGCTACAAACAAACACGAGCTTACATACCTTTCAAACTTTTGCAAATCAACGAAAAACAAACACGTTCCTTAATCAACCAAGACTACACAGTTGCTAAATCTAGCGTCCCTATATGCCCTAGGACAAACTAACAAACAAGTTTCAGCTGTCACGCCTAGAGTGTAGCTAAATATTCCTCAGCTATTGAGGGTTTCCATATTATCAACAGGGTTCCATAATACCACCACCTCCTCTACTTAAATCATGCATTACAAGGAGTATCTGAGATAGTAGAGAAATCAAGACTGAGATGGTATGGGCATGCACTGAAGATGGAGAAGGAGAGGATGTCAAAAAAAAAGTTATCAAAGACAATTTATTTTGACTTATGTTTCCAATACTTAAGATACATCCCCACCAAATTAAATTAATAATTATTGACAGGGGAAATTTTTTTTAATCTTATATAGTTAAATACTTTAAAAAAAATTGCATCTATACAAACCAAACTCAAAAATAGTTTTAATGTTACACAACTAAAACTAAATACAAATAGCCAGCTTAATGAAATAACTTTAGTTTACACAATTGAAAATAAATACAAATATCCAGCCTTAAAAATGGAAAGAAGAAAAAAATACAATAAATCCCTTAAGATTTAGTTAATATATACTATGTAATTAATCATTGAAAAGTTGGTCATTATGGAGAATATTACAAGGCATAGTATTAAGTAAATGCATGTTTTAAAGCAGTTTCAAAATGTATTGAAACCACGTGGAACATTATCGTTTTCGCGCTGCAACAATAATTTGGAAAGTGATTAGTTGATTTACATAGCCAGTAACGCTAAAACAGTACCGAATTCAAGCGTATAGTAAGTGAGCAAAAGAGTCCATAATTTAAGTGAGCAAACATAGAACAAGAATAAATGTTCTTGATAACCTTACGTCTTAGCTCATCATTGGAAGCCCCTATTTAATCTGTTATTTCGCTTTTGTTGAGATCGTGAAACAAATATGTTTCAACATACATTAACAAAAGAGGATTCAAAAGAATTTGGCTTGAGAGAGACCTGAATTCATTATTAAGAACTTTAAGTTTGGATGGATTAGAGAAGGTTCCGGATTGCACTTATATTTGATCTAGAAGAGAAAATGAGCAAGGTAAATACTTGCACCGTTTTTCGAAGTCAGATTGGTTTTTTCATGTCATGATGTTCTAAATTAACATCTTGGTCTTTGAAATCATCAAGCTCGTCATCTTCCTCGGACTCACTGCTACAAAAATTCCCATATTATTACAATGCATATTATTTTTACTATTATCTTTCCCTTTCCAGTTGATTGTGAAGTTAGAAAACAGACTGGCGAACAGTTTTAACTACGAAATTTAACCATTTATATCAATATTGGACATTTTAGAGATTTTAAACCAAATATCATTTGGACAAATTTATTTGTATTTTTTTTATCCAGCCATGAACAGTCTAGCAACAATTTCCTAGTTGGAATAAATCTTTTTTCGATGCCTTACATAGCGGTATATGGAGCGGTGGCGAGAGATGAAAAAGAAAAACTTGAAATGCTATGCTAGAGAAGACTTGAAAAGATAGGTGGGTGGATAGGGTTATAAATGAAAATTGTGTATGTATGTATGTGTGTATGTGGTTGTGGTTGTGTATTTGGATGTGGATGTGGATGTGTATGTGGATGTGGGTGTGTATGTGGATGTGTATTTGGATGTGGATGTGGATGTGTATGTGTATGTGGATGTGGATGTGGATGTGTATAAGTATGTGTACTGTACAGTACAGTACCTGTATGTATGTACTGTACTGTATATATGTACTGTACTGTACAGTATGTATGTACTTTACTATACTGTACAGTATTTTTTTTATATTTTTTTTGTGAGGAGGAAAAATCTTTCAAATACACCGCTCATTTGAAAGTGTGATGGTCGGTAGTGTGGGATTTCCACCCACTAAAAAACCTCTGCTCTATCCCCGCACATAATTGCAGGGAAGACTGAGTTGGAACCGCGTTAGCATTACTTCAACCCAGTCCGTGTTGCGTCGTACGACGTCCGCTCCTGTTTCACTGGTCTCTCTCTGAGGCCTTTTCTTTAAGGAGGCGCTACGCGTAGGCAGCGATTTCCTTCCAATTTTCTACCCGCTGTAGCATATGGTTCATTAGGCTCATAAAATCGAGAGTTTTGCCTATGTTTGTTTCGGTTTTGGCTCTGCAGTTCTTCCAGTGATCGCACTCAAAAAACGTGTACTCGGCGTCGTCGATTTTGCCCGGGTAGTACTTGCACCTCGGAGTGTTGATGTAAGCCCATTTTATGTAGATATGCGTTAAACGAGCCATGTCCCGTCAGCAGTTGGGTTAGGAAAAAGTCTGTTTCGCCGTGATTTTGAGTGATCCAAACTTTGATGTTCGGGGTCAGGTGAGCTGTCCATCCGCCCATGTCACAGGCCTTCCATCTGTTTTCCCATTCTTTCTGCGTGTCTGCCTTCACTCCTGCTCTGGCCTCGGTCGTGTTGTCACCTCTGGTTTTGAGGTCATAGAGTTTTACTCTCTCCGATGATAGTAGGTCGATAGGTGGCGCCCCCGCTAAAACCAGTACGGCTGCTTCGGAGACCGTGCGATAGGCACAGGTCACCCTCAGGGCCCCTCGCCATTGTACTGCCACTATCTTACGCCGAAAGGTTATTTGTTTCAGAATATCTGCCCATATTTCCGCTCCATAGAGCAGGATTGAGTGGAGTACTTCCAGAAGAACTCTTATCTTTTTAGTTCGTGGACCCTATTGTGTTGGCCATGATTCTCGATAGGCTGGATACCGTCTTACTGGCTTTTATGCATGCCCTTTCTAGGTGTTCGCGAAAGGACAGTTTTTCTTCTATCATCATTCCCAGATAGCGCAGTGCCCTTGTTGACGTCAATGTTGTCGCGCCAATATCTACGTTAAAGGTATTAGGAAACCATTTCTGACGCGTCAACACAACTATCTCCGTTTTTTGTTTGGCTAGTTTTAGCTGGTGTTCTTCAAGCCAGGTTTCGATGGCATCAATGGTCGACCAGACCAGGAGCTCAGCCTCCTCAACGCTGTACGCCACTACTATGGACGCGACATCATCAGCGAAACCCGTTAGCTGTACTTGCCTTGGTAAGGGAATTTCCAGTAGTTCGTCGTAATTTGCGTTCCATAGGTCGGGGCCCATGACCAAACCCTGTGGTACGCCAGCCGTTATCGGGTATTCTTGGTGGCCTTCTGTGGTTTTGACAATTAACTTTCTTGCATAAAGATAATCCTCAACTATAGCCAACATCTCTTTTTTATGTTTAACCGATGCTCCAGTGCGCCCAGGGTGTCAACCCATCTCACGCTGTTGAAAGCGTTTCTTACGTTCGAGCGTGAGGAGGATGCAAACTTTGCGTGATTTAAGGTTACCAGACCACGCTTCGGCTATAATCCCCATGATCTTATTAATCGCGCCGATCGTCAATCGGCCATTTCGAAAGCCGTGTTGATTTTCGGCGAAGTCACCGACGCGGTCGATGTCATTTCGAAGTCTTGCCTGTATCAGCTTTTCGAGCAATTTACCGGCGATGTCTATCATGCAGAGTGGCCTAAAAGATGAAGGTGTTAAGGGGGGTCCCCTCCCTTTATCAAGGAGGACCAGTCTCTGGCGCTTCCAGACGGTAGAAAACGTGCCTGTTGCAAGGCACGCGTTATATTCATTCAGCAATAGATCCGGGAATTTCTGGACTATGCCCTTAATCTTTGACGTTGGAATGCTGTCGGGGCTGGGTGCCTTCACTGTTTTGAGGGTCCTAGCTGCATCTTGCAGCACCTTAACTGTGAAATATGAAACTTCACCACTGTTTGCATAGTAACTTTTTTTTCTCGAGGTGGGTGTTTTGGAAACAGCTCTTCTAGAATGCTGTTCATTATGTCCGGGGGTTTTGGCGCTTCTGGTGAAGCCTTCCCGAGTTTTTTTAACTACAATTTGGTAGGTTTTGCCCCAAATATCCTGTTCAAGATTGTTGCAGATTTCCTTCCACAGTTGTCATTTTGCTTGCCTTAATGGTATTATTCAGTTCCTTTTTGGCCTTTTTGTACTCGCTAGAGTATGAGGCATGGTCAAGGGCGAATTTTGCGACTCTCGTTGCTCGACGACGAAGTTCATGACATCTCTTCCTGAGCGCCGCTATTTCTGGTGTCCACCAATATACCGGCCTGTGAGAGCCCTGATTTTTCAGACGTGGCATGGAGGCGTCACAAGAGGTGGTAATGGCCTTCATCGTTGTCAGCACCATTTTCTCAGTCTTTCTACTAGTGTTGGGAGTCTGGGGGCATTTAAGAGTTGACCAGCTTCGCGAAAGGGACGCTCGTAAGGCTTCCAAGTTGAGCCTTTTAGCGTTCCACCTCCGTTCATCAGAACCTTTTTGCGTTGCTTGAGTGGAAGGCACTTCAACACTGAATGTGATGTGTTGATGATCGCTACCACTAAATTCTTCCGAGACTCTCCAGTTCTTGATCCTGCTGACCATTCTTGGGGTCCCCAGAGAGATGTCGAGAATAGACTCGTGGTACCCTGCGTCTTCTGAAGGTCGAGGTGTTTCCAGTGTTCAGGACTGTAAGGTCAAGCCTTGCAGCAAAGTCTGCGACTTTATTTCCTCTGGTGTCTGAGAAATCTGCTCCCCATTCAGCAGATTTAGCATTGAAGTCGCCAGCTACGATGACTTTGCCATTGAAATCGCTAATAGCGTCTTCGATGCTAGCCAGCGTTTGGCGGAACACACTAATCCCTTCATTAGGTGAAAGGTAGACGTTCATGAAGTAGGTCACGGAGGTTTTTATCCGGACAAAACCTTCCCCGTTAACCACTGTTGCTGGTGGTTACTTTGTTTGGATTTACAGTCCAGATCGCCGCAGTGTTGGTTTTATCCGTGAACCATGTCCTATCTTGGAGGTTTGAGTGTTGTTCGCAGATGATGCAGACGTCAATCTTGTCTTTGAAGACACGCTGACGTAGTAGGTTCTGTGCAAGCACGCACCTGTTCAAATTTCCTTGGAGTACGTGTCGTCATTTCTGCGATCTTGTAGCTTCAGCTAGTGCAACACGGAATGCCTTACAGGCCCCCGAGCCTGATATGTGGCACAGGCCGTCGTCTTTAACATCTTTG
Organism: Timema shepardi; assembly: GCA_902151425.1. Lineage (NCBI taxonomy): Eukaryota > Metazoa > Arthropoda > Insecta > Phasmatodea > Timematidae > Timema > Timema shepardi. The sequence continues at coordinate 167,196 of CABFVX010000617.1, read as the reverse complement.
TCCGGTGTGCACAAAATCATTTTGGCTGCTCAGCACAGTCTGTGGACTTATGGCTCTCTCCGCCACATTTGTAACACGATTTTCTTCTGTCTGAGCCCTTTCAGTTGCGCGCATGGTGCCCGTATCCAAGACATTTGAAGCACTACCTCACTCTTACAACTGGGCGGATGCGACAGTTAACCCAGCCGACTCTAATGCGAGCCGATTCTAAAATTTTACTAGCACTTTTTTCGTCTATTTCACAAAACGCTGCTTGCTGTCCTCGCGGAGTGATCTTTGTAAGATTGACACTTCTTATCTCCACGCTCTGTTTGAGGTCACGAAGGAGGGCCTCGCGAATGTCATCTACAGAAGTAACTCCATCGACGTCACGGATTTCGATTGTCGTCATTGGTATAAGGGCTTTGACGGTACCGATGTTCACAGTAGCTGACTTGACCGCCTCAGTAAAAACGGAACTATCTCAAGTCTTGTGGCCTATTTCTAGTAGTATGCCACTATTATTTGTTTGTTTGTTAGACTTTATGTCCACGCCAGTCGTTGTGGTGTTCACTTTGGTTTTGATCTCCTTGAGGAGGTCCGCATATGTTCGCCCTTCGACTGGTTGGACGAGGACTGCCTTTGTTCGTGGTTTATTCTTTTTCGTTTTTCCGTGACTGTTTAGGTTGGAGCCATAATTCGTCTGTGGCTTTTGAGCTTCACTTGGTTTAGCCGCTGCGTCGTGAGTTATTTGCTTCTTCTTATATCTCCGAGACACTTCCATTCAAGTAGCTTCCTTTGCTGGTTTTTTCAGTGTAGGCGGGTCAGAAGCTGAAGTTGGGCTAGGCGTAGATTGCTGCCTTTTCTTTGGGTTGGTTATTTCCTGTGATGTTGTTTTGATGTGCTTGGGAGTAGACTGTGCCTCGGGTTGTGAAGTCATTTATATGTATGTGTATGTGTATGTATATGTGTATGTATGTATGTATGTATGTATGTATGTATGTATGTATGTATGTATGTATGTGTTATGTATGTATGTATGTATGTATGTATGTATGTATGTATGTATATATGTATGTATGTATGTATGTATGTATGTGTATGTGTGTATGTCCTGATGTTTGTTGGACGAAGACTAGAGAAAATTCAAACATATTTATTTGTGGCCAAAAGTGATAACATTTTACAATATTATTTGTGTTATTCTATAGGTGTTGTGAATATCAATCAATAATGACAAAATGTGTGTGTTTTCTGATCTTTAGGTTTGATATCTAGCTTAGTATCGGCATTTTTTGAGCATTGGATCTGAAATTTTCAACCTTAATATTATAAAGTATTTAGTTGATTCTTTTATGTTAAATTTGTTCATTACTTTTAATTTAGTTGTACCAAATTGATTATTAAATTCCATTTGAGGAAAATTATTAGTGTGGCTGCCTTACAAAAAAGATTTTAGGTACCTACCCCAGATATCCTACTACTTAGAGAATTTCACTCAAAATTTAAAAAATAAGTTTTTTTTTTATAAAATTGTAATTATTTTTATAAGCTAACAACTGTGTGGCTATCGTTGGTTTTATCTTAATGTCTAGTTTCAAATGAAATACAAACTAATTAACATAATATCATTTTTTTAAACCTATTTAAGTTTGATAGAAATATTTTAGAAAATTTGGAACATATTACAAACATCAGTTTCCTTGGTAGCATATTCCTTCTCTGTCGCAAGTGAAGGCATTTTATTGTGAGATCAAAGTCACCTTCTGATGAAACTATCTTATTCCTTCTCCCCACAAACTTCTTCAGAAGCCTCTGTCACCAGCGCGATGAAACGTTCCATTGCTTGGGATGCGTGGGATTTTTCTCCTCGGTCACAAACATTTTTTCTTTTTTTCTTAATTTATTCTTTGGACAAATTTAAAGTAATTGATGGCTAAGTAATTTCAAATTTTTGTCAATTTATTAGGTATGTGTTGCCTCATTCCCTGTATCCTAGAGATTGAAAACAGGAATGTCGAATGAACAAATTTTTAAACGCTTCTGTGACCTTGCTTTCAGGTTGCGATGGTATGCTAGACTCATATCGCATTTCTTTCATCAGCAGGAGTGAACAGTACAATATTTTTAGCATGACTTAGCCATTCCTTTATATGAGAGGATTGGATACTTTTTTCAATTCATTGCTAAGGTAACGACTTCATTCAATCGTTACTAATAGATTTTTATCTCCATCTATGCACAAAGATGTCTTCTTTGTGGTAAGCCACATAAACCGATATATTAGAAAAGGGGTTTCAAACTAGCAGCCCGCGATGCATTTTTTAAATTTTATTTGCAACCTACGAAGTTTCTTGGAAACGTAATCTACTGTGGTAAAAATTAATATTTTAGCCAAGAAACGGAAAGTTTAGATTTTCGTGTGAAGAATCCATGGATGTTCATTTTTTTTCTTACATCTGTTGTGTTATATTGACGTACCGAATATGGTAGAAATTTAGTCGAAAAATTAATTTGGTATGTAATTAAACATGATTAAATTATCACTTTTTATTTCATTCACAATTAAATATTTGTTCACATTTTTGCATAACTTGACAAAAACTATCCGATTATGATGTCGCCCACCATTAGACCCGTGGACTCAATCGTGGCCCTCGGGAACTTTCAAGTTGGAAAAACTTGCACTACAGGGTGTCTCACTCACTCTCAGCCCCTGAGTGCTTCTCATACACCAATTACATCTTTATCTTCTATTATATGTAATGTTATTTCAAACATCAACCACAGGGTTTGGCTCGCAGCACTGACATTATTGTTTACCTATGTGGCCTGAAAACCCCTTGAGGATCTGTCATTTCACCATCTAAGTACAATAATAAATACCACAAGAGAAGTTCTTTAGTGTAAAACTGTCAAATGGATCATTATAAAGGTTTCTTCAGCTTGATTTATAAAATGCGTTATGCCTCCCTTTGACCCTGTATTGACGAGTGAGCCATCCCAACCTACAGTCGATGATAAAGACAAATCAATAGTTTTATCATTAAGGAACTCTAAGAAGCTAGTTGTCAGCTTGCCTGGATGTCAGGCTACATATCCTATATATATCTCCTGGTTTTAATATAATACTATATTTTCCTTCAGAAGCAACCTTTTTTGTAATACTCAAGGATATTTTTTTTATTGAGATAGGGTTTTGTCTTTTATGCCATCAAAGTGGAGTTGAAAAAAGTGCTCCGATTTGTTTATGTCTCTCACTTTTCTTTTCTTTCGACATATCGGCTACTGTTTCTACTGAGCCAATATTCATTTTCAAATTTTTTGTTTGGCCATTTAAGGAAAATTCTTTCTTTGTTTTGGAACTTTTAAATTCTTTTTCACATTTGAAGCCCTCAAAGCTTTCACATTTACAGCTAAAAGTATTAAATAATTTTTTTGAATATTCTTGAAATCTACAAATCTGGTCTTTGTAACTGTCACTTCCTTGTTATATTATACTACTATAGAGCCACATGGTTGACTCACTCACTAACATTAATGTTTACCCACTTCCAGATGAACTATAAACTTTAAATTTGGCAAACTTATAGCTTGTAGCCTGTAGCCGACGGTAAAATTTCAAAAAGTTAAAATGATTAATTTTTTTAGCCCCCGAAAAAAAATTCAAAAGGGTGGAGCAACTTTAAATTCGGTGTGGACTTTTCTTTGGAGGTCTCTTGTGACTGAACAGTAAGACCTATTAAAAAAACGGCTCTGGAAATAAATTAGTTTACATCCATTTGAAAATATAGCTCACCGGGCGTTAGGGGGTGGAGCCCCCATCGAGCAAATAGAGTCTTGCTTTATAAAGCTTCATAAGATTTCTTCTGTATCTGTCATAGTATGCACGAATAAATCGTAAGATGGTTTTATGAGTGATTATAAGGAGCGATGATTTTGATCAAATTACCTCAATAAACGTTGTCACCTTCTCTTATATATCTCACCCAGAATGAGCTTCTTGGATTTTGAGTCAAATTTTAAATTAGTTTTTCATCCAAGGGTAGCATTTCATCACATCACAGTACTTAGGTGGTTGAGAAGTACTCAACTGCTGCGGCAAGCCAATTACTGGACAACTAATCATACTTCTTGTCTTAATTTGTCCAGTGTTGTTATTTAACAAATTTGAATTAAACAAACCCATTATTTACGAATTACTAACAAAAACCATAGCTGATGTCATTAAAACACAATTCTGGCAACAGCTGACAGCTTTCAATGTTTAATCGTGTCCGGTAAAATCTGTAAAGTCGGATACGTCAAAAATATTAAATAAACATAAAACTATAATCTTTCTGACGCTCTTTGGTCAAAGACATCCATAATTTAATAAATCAAAGCAAACGTGTATGTCATAGTATGATTTTATCACAATTCCACAAAATTGACGATTTTCGGATTAACTTTAATTATTTACAGTTTTAGTACCCTTAATATTACAACTGATGAGGGAATCCCTTTACGCAGGTTTTAAAAAGATGTTCAAGCAAGATATATCAAATATTACTTTAAAGTACATGAGCTGATTTTCTTCTTCACATCAACAAACCTTTTTTTTAACACACATGGTCTATGCACACACACACACACACACACACACACACACACACACAAATTCAAGTCACTTGGGGAACTTCCAAACCTTAACTAAAATAAATGATACGGTGCACCTCACAGACATGATCCCTTTTTTCTATTAAAATAGAGACATTAACTAAAATTTCATTTGATTTATGAAAAGTAATAATATATATTGTTTCAAAATCACTCCACTAAAGAGCATGAATGAAAGTATATACAATATTACATAAACATTGAGTAAATAGTAGCATCTCTGTCGACCAAAGAGTATATCAATCAATTTCATATTTCAAAGTAATCCATTAAAAATACATATGTTTGCTTATAGCTCATAAACTATTTGTTTAGCCTACTAAAAATATATTTCAACCAAAAGAGGTCTAAATTTAATAGTAACACTTCTGTAAAATAATAAGCTATTTACTATATCAAATAGTTGCGGATAGGTAATCAAAATTGGGAATTTCGGCATTTGTATAGTACCCTAAACTTATTTTTTATGGGAAAATGAAAGTTTCTATTTTGATTGTAATAATAAACAGTGTCTAAATTTAGAATTTTATCAATATCGTTACAGCGAATTCGAGAAAATATATTTTGATAATTTGGCCTTTTAGTAAACTACCCTTAAAGTTAAGTTTGGATATCTAATTAAAAAAACTAAAATAGGAAGCCTTATGAAAGCCCTAGATACCAAACTTTTAGCCCAATCAGTAAAATTGTTTCGGCTCTAATCTAAGATACAGACCGACAAGCGGATTCGAAAAAACAACCACTTCTGTTTCAGGGGGTCATCAAACGTCGACATTTATCAAAATCTCGAGTTCAATTTATTTGATGATCACCTACTTCTCTCTTCGTCGGGAATAAAGAAAGTAAAAACTTAACCCTAGGGCTTTTTTTCACACGTGTATGCTATGTTTTTCACCAGCTATTCCAATTTGACAATGAAAAATTTACATTTTCATTCCACCCTACTTTCCATCAATCATCATTACCAGATTAAACGAGAATTACGTTTTTGTTAAGGTGTGGGTTAAAATTAATTATTTAAGCTCATTCAAAATGATTAATGAGTTTAAATATTTGGGAACAATTTTAACTATCAATAACATATTAGAATGTAAATTAGGGAAAATAATATAGTCCGGAAATGCATGCTATTACTCAGAAAGTTCTTTGCATCTCACCTGTTGCCAAATAATGTAAAACCTATAATATACAAAACAATAGTTTTACCGGTTGTTCTCTATGGGTGTGAGAGGTGATATCTTACCCTACACG
>CABFVX010000617.1:102514-161280 GCA_902151425.1 Timema shepardi | reverse complement strand
AAAGCAAGCTTAGGATGCTCGTAAACAAGGTACTTAGGAAAATATTTGATCGAAAAAGTGATGGAGATACTGTTAATTGGAGAAGGTTACATAATGATGAGTTGCATACCTTAAACTAATTACAAGATATTGTTAGGATAATCAAGTCTCGTAGATTATGGTGGGCAGGACATGCAGTGTGAATGGGAGATTCTAGATCCTTGTTCAGGGTATTGATTGGCATACACAATGAGAAGATACATTGGGAAAAGATAATTGGGAAGACTATGCCACATATGTGAGGATAGCATTAGAATGGACCTGAAAGAGATAGGGTGTGGTAAGGTAGATTGAATAGAACTAACTCATGATAGGGATAGGGTGTAATGAGGTAGACTGGATAAAACTAACTCAAGATAGGGATAGGGTGTAATGAGGTGGACTGGATAGAACTAGCTCAAGATAGGGATAGGGTGTAATTATGAGGACTGGATAAAACTAACTCAAGATAGGGATAGGGTGTAATGAGGTGGACTGGATATAACTAGCTCAAGAGAGGGATAGGGTGTAATTATGAGGACTGGATAAAACTAGCTTAAGATAGGGATAGAGTAAAATGAGGGGGACTGGACATAACTAGCTCAATATAGAAATAGGTGCGTACTTTTATAAGTACGTTAGTAAACTTTTGAGTTCTTAATGAATTAGGGATAAGGAGAAAGTAGGATCTAATGAGGGGGGATGAGAAGTTAAATTTAGAGTTAATGAACCCGCATCAGCTTGCCGAGGCCATAGTAAAACCGCAGTTATAAATCATATGTGCATAACAACCCTTCAGTGCACTTGGCCAAGATTTGGACTTTCCAACTCCAGTATATTTTGATACTGACTCCTTAGACCTATTGACCACTAGTGTAAGTGCCGATCCATCTAAGGCTCTATATTCTCCTTGGACTTGGTCGCTGTCGACAGAAAGGTCAAGGCTCGTATCTCGACTAGTCGTATTGGGTAGGTGGGAGGGCCTGGATACTACATGTGGTTTTATAGTGTTTTCTCCACTCTAATGCAAGTGCATTTCCTCTTAGCTACCCTCTTTAACCCTATGCTTTAAAGCAGGTTGTAAATAACTTTCATGATGAACATGATTAAAACAAGTTAAATGACAAAATTGACTGTCCGTCACTTGAAGTATCTATAGTCTAATAAGCTCCCGGCCTGGTGTGGTTTGGATGTTATGGTAATACGATGAACAGGCACTGCTGAGGGACTTGCTTAAAATCATGTCTAGGACGAATCTCAATAAACGCAGTGGGAGTAATACTAGTACTTCGAAATAACAAACCTTCGATAGGATCGTTATATAAAGTGTTTTACTTGAGTGTTCAAAAAGTGGGTGTATCTATTTTTCTGTGTCCATACCTCAAGATATATACTTAATGGCTCTCTTTTTTCTATGAGTTATATTTATTTGTACATCTATAAGATAAATAAAGAGTTATTTTTCATCTCGGTTTAAAAACTGTGTTTTATAAACGTACACGGCTTACAAACTTAAACTAAAACTATTTTTTTAGCATTAAACACACAACCCTTGCGTCTAAATACTCACTGCTCAGGAGGATTAACCCATGGAATAAATAATATCTAAATAGTTTAGTCAGCAACACCTGGAGTCTAACAAGGTTCCCCTAATGTTGTAACATTACCTAATCGTGATGGTGGCAACTTTTTGCCAGTTATATATTTTTATATACGCTAAATTAAAGGTTACTTTGTGTAGTTCCAACCATAGCTCAGCTCCATCAAAATTACTTGAAGATAGAGAGTTCAATTGATTCAGTTCCCTTGGCTGATCTTCCTTCATGCCGCATGCTAATCACGTTATATATACCAGATCAAAAGTGGCTCACACCCACATCGGTGGACACGTGGACTAAACGCCACACTCGTCTAATCTGACGTTTTAATAATGGGGCATGAATACTTGCTGGCTGGGTGTAATTAGGGTGGCTATGTCCAAATGATTCCCTACCTTACCTTCACGAAAATGCAAAGACATTACCTCTAAAATGTAATCTTACCCACACATATCTCATTAGTTTATTTAAATTTGGATATCCCTGACGCATAGTAAGACGCACTGACAGCAAATAATACCCCACCTTGTTTATGCTAGCTTTAATATGAAATTATAACGTTGGCTTATAGGTCTAGATATTCTATCTACAGAGCTATGGGTCCAATATTTGATTCCATGCTTGATATAAAATATATTATTGGAAGGATTATGTGTTGTGTCTAGAGATGTTAGACATACGATTTTCTGTTTTACAAAATATACCATTGACTTCTATCTTATTTTATTATTCTGAAACATTTTCTGTTTGGGTAAACTCTTAATTTTTTTCTGTAATATTATCAAATGAATTCATTAAAGTAATTACTGCGGTCACACTTCTTCTCTCATATTCACTTAAAGATTATAGCGCTTGGTGGTTGAATGTGTCACTAACGTCGGGTCTTTTGTGGACCAGATATATAAATTAATAATATAATCAAAGCCTTAACGAGTCCATGCCTCCTCTCCTGGGATTAAATGATATGAAAATTTCACCGTGGGATTAGGCATCGCTAATTGTCTTAACTTATCTGAATTTAGTATTCATTAACAAATTTTGTCTATCTTCCCTCCATCTCTCTCTACCCCTTATCTTTCCTAACAGATTTTTTATGGACTTATGTGTAATGTAATAAATAGAGCCAGGCTTTTTATGTTATACCTATTAACTTACACAATATTTAGCAAAATCAGTTAAATATGTAATCATGTGAAAATATGTAACACTATCCTGGTTACCATTGGCAACACTTTTCTTTACCTTAAGCATTTAGAAAAAACAAACTTCATTTTATTTCTTCCGACATAGTTTTAAATTAATTTAAAATTAATCAAATCAAAATTTTAAAATTGCTGCTTCTATATCCACATGTTCGTGCACAGGTGCAACTAATTTTTAAATTTCATATCTTTGAATGTGTTAGATATCGCACACCACTCATGACAGACACACACTTTCTTAATTGTATTAATATATATATATATATATATATATTGAATAAACCTTCCTTACATCCATATATTATTGATACGAAATTTAATTTTATGCCTGAAAATTTCTGAAGGAAGTAATAGGAAAAACTCTTTACTAAATATACACTAGTACAATTATTTTTTAACGAGTTGTATTGCGATATTAGTTTCTTTTACACCACATCAATTTCTCACTAATTTAAGACTTCTAATAAGTGGAATTATATATTTTACTTAGGAAACCACACAAACAATACAAACTTTCAATGAAACATCCACTGATGTCGGTTCTTTGATAACAAGCGAACGTCAGACCACCACAGATTTTTTTCAAGTCATTGTCCTAGAATAACTCTCTTTTTCGGTCCGACATACTAACCGATAGACTATTAATATTACACCCATACGTATGGACAAGGTTGATCTTGGATTTTTTTGATGGTTTTTTCCCCTTCAAAAAATCGTTCTACGTGACGTATTGTTTTGACACATTTCCTTGATTAATTTTGGATTCGGTCTTCGTCACTTGTTCTTTGCCTTGCTGCCTTATAACAGTTTCTTCTCCCGACCAAAGAACAAAAGGAAAATGAGCTAATAAGATACAACAATTAATGTTTTTACAACTTGTCTACTTTTGTTTACAAACTGACATGCCGTTTCAATCCTCTCTGACGAACCAGCATACTTGCGTTGGACTTTAGACACTGCAATACCTTCACTGGATACATTCCTTTATGAAAGTACAGTTTACTTGAAAATAAGTGATATAGCATTAAAAAGTATTTCCCCGTCCCCTTCCCCCCAAAAAAAGACATAAAAACAATACCACTATAAGAAAACACTCAAAATATGTAAATTTATGTAATATCGTTGAAAATAAGTAGAATTAAGTAAAATATGTCAAACTAAAACTGAAAATACAGTCTCAAACAGCCTAATTAACCAACATTTTGCTTTTAACATTTCTAACTGGCAGGATAAATTTATGTAACCACTGAAAAATCCGGGCTCTAGTAATATACTTTAGGTGCCGCCTTCACCAACCCGGCCCCCTTTACCTAATTATTAGTCTGCAAGCCACCACTGTGGAAAATGTTCATCTCTAGTTTTGTCTATAAGTATTAGGTTAGTTTGTAAGTCTCGTGCTGATATAATCGTTGTGTTCAGAAATCGTTTGCTATATACTCCAAATATAAAAGGATATATCTTTGAAAGATGTTTTATAAATTCAGTGTAATCGGCTTATAACAAACTGGCTACACGCACATACTGGTTTTAAGGGAATCTTTGAACTATTCGTGTTCATGCTAGCCTTACTCACGAGACCAACTCCTAACAAATTTCTATAGAATTATATATACTTCATTCCTTGGATCTCAACATATTTAAAAAATACGATAGGCCTACACTATTTGTTGGTAAAATATGTATTCACCAGTTTGAAAATAGGGTATATCTTATCCAAGGAGAAAATAATTTAAAAATTATATTTGAGGTGTTTCCTCCTAAGCGACAAAAAAAAACCTCTTAAATATGAATGAATGAAGTTCAGATCCTAGTATAGGAAACGTTTTCAAGTCCCGTGGTAAAACATTCACTAGTATGCATTGTCTTTGTGTTTATGTAATTGTTTATTAAAAACAGTGGTGGTGACATGGTATAGGGCATCAGTCTCACAATGAACCATATTACCATGATGACGTGAGGGCCAAGGTTTGAATCTCAGTTAAACAATTTTTTTTCATCTCCTCTACTTAAATGAAAGTGCACTTATTCTAAGCTACTTATTTCATCCATAGCCCTTAAATTAAGCTTTTAATAAATATGGTACTGAACTTAATAATTTTGTTTTTGTTTAAGTATATGTTAATTCCTTACACTCCCTCTAATAGGTATATTTAAATTATAGTACAATCTAGTTAAAAGAGGTTTTATAGTAGTTTTTAGCAGCAAGTTTCACTACCTATTCAGGTCGTTTGCATGCCTAATACTAACTACACTAATGGATTAAGGATGAGGAAGTCTGAATTGAGAGGCAGTATAACTTCATTTGCATGGAGGAAGAGTGTAACTCAATTTTAGAAGAAAAAATCTTCAGTACATCCTGCCGGGATTCGAACCCTGATTTACCTGTCGTTAGCAATCTAGTCTCTTATGAGAGACACGCATTAGGCCTTAGGTCATGCGGCCACTGAAGCAGGTAGATTCTATAGCGAGAATAAAACGTCTTCCTTACATAAAGTACACCCTTTAAGACAATATATTTTGTTTTATTGAAACTGTTTATACCATGCCTAGAGCAACGTACATAAAATATTTACATTTAGTAGGGTTCAGGTAGGAAGTGAGTTTTCAGACATTTACAAAAGTTAGGTTACTTACTCTTACTAGGCGTTTTGTCTTTCGACAGGTCCGTTGTCTTGTTCAACTCGAGTATTTCAGCATGTCCTATCACCAGCCTAGTGTTTTGTATCCTGAAAATTCATCTCTTTACTTGTTTGAGGTCCATTCATCAGTTTCATTCATCGCTTTCGTTGTGCCCTTTTCACTTACTTGTTTACTTTTATGACATAATTCAATAAGTAATTTCTTCAAATTTGACCTATCAAGCTAACATTTATTTGTAGAATCCCCATCATTGTGGTTCTCTTTTCATTTACTGTTCTTAAAACTTCATTTGTCCACTTTACCCTCCCTTCTCTCCTCCAGCACATCCTATGGGGGGGATGAAAGAATGCGAGAAAAGGTAAGTTTTTTTGCAGTTTTTATATCAAAACATATTTTGGTCAAAATAAATCAAATATTACTAAAGTAGAAACATATGAATCTAACTTTCTTTACATGGTGATTTCGCCAGTTTTGGATATCCGTCAAGGCTGTCCTAGAATTTAATGACAACTTTGTATCTTGATTCAAACAGTTTGTCATCTATTGTCGCTAATTTCACTAGTTGACAGATATTCAACAACTGTTTATATCCCTGCGTGAAGAATTAAACTATATGTTTGTACTGGAGCAATATTTTATTCATTTTGGCCATAAAGATGTTTTGCTATAAAAACTGTAAACACACTGGTCTTTTCTTGTGCTGTCTTCATCCCCTTATTTGAATACCGTTGGTGATATCTATAAGGTAACCAACCACCCAACTATTTCTTTTATTAATTTTATATCAGTTTTTTACTTGAAAAATATGTTTTATACAGTGGCGTAGCTAACATTATGAGGAAGGAGAGACTGAAATGCTAGTTAGAATAATTTTTACCTATCATATTTTTTATTAGCTATAAACGACGGTTTATTCATATTATGTCAATCACTTCTTTTTGTTCACATGACATGTCATGTTTATAATGGCACATTAAGCAATACATATTTACCAGATCTTCTACTTAACTTTTAAAACTTTTATATAAGCCTATTTAACTGTGTTATTTATAGCCTACGTGAAATAGTTCTTACTGAAGGTCAATATGCTCAGATAGTGGGGTAGCTACATGCCTGATTAGCTTTCTTAAAAATCTCTTGTTAAGTATTAACATCACCCCTCCTCCCCCTTTCACTCCCACGCCTTTTAACTCCAACACTCCCCATAGCCTCCTTCGTGCCATATCCCTTGACAAGAGTTAAAAGTGCAACGTTGCCAAGTATGAAAAAAAATATTCGAAACTTTTCACAAAATATTGTATATAGCCTACATTTAATAAAACAACATTTTTAAGTGAAAACATTTTGTTTATTATTGCTTACGATATAGCTGTTTGTCTATATGCATCTAAACTTCAAACAATTTGACAACTCTTCTGCTCGAGGTTAGTAGTGGTGTCCCTGGTGTACGAAGATAGAGGGGAGAGAATCTGAAAGGAGAGATGATAGCTAGAAAAATGTATGATAATGTTGCTACAAAGTGAGGTGAGTCTCATTAGGGGAAGGGAAATAAATAATATGTTCTCCATGCAAGATAATAATAAAGTATGGCGATTATTTGTAAATCAGGGTATTACAAATTATGTATTAGTCAAAATTGTAAATATATATAACTTAATTGCTAGTGGAGGAAATTAATTTAGACCTAACCTTACTATGGACACAAAGGGACATGTAACAAGGGAGGATATAGCTTCATTGTGCTTTGTGGCTGTCACAATATAAACACACTACAGAGTGGTAAAAAAGCCTGTTTTTCTCACGAGTCTCATTGGGCAGTGTGAAATGTTGCACATATGCACTCTAAAGTTTCCGTTGTATCCAGTCTCGTTTGTGGAAATGCTTTTTATGCGTTGCACTGTGAGTGCGAGTCCAGAGACCATTCTCATTGTAGGAATTTAGTGACTCTTGTTTAGTAATGTTTTGTCTGATTTTCAATATTAGCAGTGGTAACACTGAGTAATATCACACCTCACCACTCTTTATTATATTAAAACGTCAAGAGAATGGCTGAAGTAAGGGCATGTGTGCCTCAGGCGAGTTTTAAAATTCGCGCCATAGCTGTATTCTTTATAATACAAACACTCCCCTCCTCCTCGTACGTGAAAGAAAAAGTTTAAATTTATATTTCACTTTCCTTAATTTAGGGCCGGTCCAGCATCACAAGAGCTATAATAATGATGATGATAATAATAATAATAATAATCTCCTTTCCATTTTCAATTTCCTTGATGATGATTATGATGATGATGATGATAATAATAATAGGGTGTTATATATCGATCAAAAAATATAAATGAACCAAAAACAAGTGGATCCCCATAACAACTTAATCAATGTCTGCAAAAATAGTATCCCTTCTCCCTCCTTCCCTTCCTAGAACTCTTGGAAGCATGTAATTAAATATCAAAGTGATTCGCTTACAACGCGAACACTTATGAGGAGGCCGGGGCAAAAATCTGATAACCCTCATTTGACGACAAAATGTGTTAGCAGTTTCTTTTTGCATACCACTTGAATTACAAGTTGTTTTATAGTTAGTTAAGACCTTTGGAAATAACTATTAGATGATTTAATGTAGATAATTATTATTTAAATAGGCCTATTAATATATATATTATAATGCGCCCTAGGCGACTAAATCTACAAATAATGATTGTAAGTAAATTATCAAAATTGGCTGCAAAAGTCTGTAATTTCTAAACCTTTCTTCCTACCAGAATCCTATAATAGCTTGTTTCGTTGTTCACACGGAAATATTACTGTTCGCTGGAGTATAAAGTTAGACTAGTAAACATATTTTAATAAATTAAAACAATCAAGAGTTTCTCAGTTGATAACTATGCTAAGAACTCCCCCAATGTGTATCATAGACAATCCTACAGTAAACAGGGCTTTGATGAACAGCGTATGGATTGTTTTGTATCGATAAAGTAACGTAATAGCAAGTTCAATATCAGACCTAGAGAGAGAGAAAAACGAGCTTGGAATTGTATCTTTCCCAGTTTAGTCGAATACAAATAACAAACTAGGTCAAGTGAGCATTTAGAAAGCCTGCCCTTGTCCGTGAGCCAAGATGTTGTATCCCCAGCACATATCATTCTAGTTGGTTTCTCACAATGTTGGTCCTCATTCTAAGAGAATTTGATTGAATTTACTTAAAATTCATAATTTTTACCCTTTATCCTAAGATTATACTATTTTTATAAGTCGATTGTCATTATTTGCATATTTAATAATAATAGTAATAATGATGATAATAATAACAGTCGACATTAATAGCGTGGTTAAAGCTGCCGCCTTTTCCCACACATACACGCACACTCACACACACACACACGCACACCAAAAGGCGTTAGCGCGTCTCACAATCCTCAATCTCACGATTGAGCTCCCACAGGCAGTTTTTGTTTGATGGTTATCGAGTCTAGTTAATCTTTCTTTAAGTCGTAGCCAAGTTAATCTCCTCTACTGTGGGGAAATGTAAATCTAATATATGTGTTTTGGAGTCTTTGGCGATATTATTAATTTTTTTTTAAATGTTGTATACTTGATCATACCCAAGGACCCACATGTGAGTTTGTCAAATATGGGGTGGCTTTAATTCCCATCAACCGGGGGTGTGACCTCCACTTCCCTACTCCCTGAGAGAAAATTTTAGGAATTTAACTTTGTTGGAAGACATTTTATATTATCTAATTATAATTCTGAGTTTCAACATAGTTCTAAGTTTCAAGAGCCAATTTTCTCAACAACAACAAAAGTTTCTGTAAAATTAACCAAAAATAAAATGTAGTTGTAGCTGAATCCATTGAAGATAAAAATTATAATTTTCATAGGTTTAGTAAACAGAACAAAATTAAAGGAAAGCCGTTGAAGAAGGGGTGGGAGGAAATCTACATTTTTTCATGTGTATCTCTCTGTTAACTCAGATGTTGATGATTCAAATTTGTTAATAGAAAATTGCAGCAAAATCCCAAATATACCCTTTTTTTTATATAGTTAATAAGTCTGTTCTGCCGGTGACGTAGAGGTCAAGGTTTGAATCCTGGCAGGGTAGGTTAAGGTTATTTTTTCGTGGGTTGTTTCCCACTCTCCTTCTACACAAATTCGGGTAAATTTTATATACATTTAACCTTCCTCATCCCTACTTAATTAGTGTTTCTAGATGTGTAGGCCTATATTATGCCAGACAGGTATTAAGATATATATAACAAAAAAAAAAGTTTAATAATTTCTAATATCTTCCTTAACTAAAGACTTGTTTTTATACACACATAGGACTAAATATAGGCCTACATATTCCACTAATACAAATAGTTTTGACGTTTATAAATACTTGGGAACTTATTTTTCTCCAAACAAATAGCTAGTTTTGATATCTTATAAAATTAAATGGTTAAGTAACATTTCCAATTAAATTCTGCTGTATTTTATTAAAATTAGCTCTTTTAATTAGGTTCCCTTTGGTTTTATAGTAAAAGGTGTCATTGGCCATACTGCGAACTAATAATGAAATTATTTTAATTCGACCATTTTATCATTTCCATGTCTTTTATCCTCCGGCTTTGAATTTACTTCTTAATTTTTCTGTCAGCACCATCACATCTGACCTGGTCCCCAGTACAGAACATTCGTCAAAAATAGCACCCAATCAAAAAACAAGACAGTGCTAAAGTCTGACTATAGGCTTCTTTAGTAAAATTTTGGTAAAAAGGAACTTTTAAAATATACACAAGTTTTGTTCACGGTGTATATTGATAACGTTTTAATATACAATTAGTGTTATTTAAAATGTCGATGATATTATATTTAAAAAGTGACAGTTGCAGATCACATGACTAGATGTATGAATACATTAAAATTGTTTATGTAACTCTTATCATTGGCAAAAATGTTTCTTCGTATCAAAATCGGTCTGTACATAGTAATGGCCAAAGTACAAATCTTTTGCAGTAAAATAAAACTTATATTTTTTGAATAATTAGTTAATTAACAAGCCGTCTCTTTAGAATGTATGACTGACACATCATTATGTAAGATACATCATTTACGAGAAGGTAGAGAGGTAATGACGTCAAAAATATGTTTACATCTTCTACATACTTTAAATTTGAGTTTATACCGGTTTCTGAAATCATTGGATTTGCCTAAAGGAGTCGGGAATAAGGAAGGAAAAATTTTAATAAAATATTTCAGGTCCGATACTTTAAAGCCTCCATGTTATATTACTGGCGTGGCCGAAAAGTGTATCATTGGTGAAATGGGGTGTTCCCCTTTCACAGTGATGAATTAACGGCCGGGATGTGGAGTGGATGTTGTGTCTGTTATAGATTTAGGCTAGTTTTATAAGTCGTGTTCTGATAAATCATTCGGTTAAGAAAGTGGGCGTTAAATACCTCAAATAAACGGGGGCGGGGATGATCAGCATTTTTGTGTGAGTTGTGTAAAAACCCGCTTTTAATACACCTGGCGGGAATACAAACCCTGACCTTCCCTTAACCGACCAACCAGACTATATGATATTGACTGACGCCTATGTTCGTGTACCCACGATCCTCTAATAGACTTACTTAGGTATATTTATATTAGATGCACAGGAAGTTAGATTATTATCTAATTATTACATTATTTCAACACCCCTAAATACTAACTAACCTTTTATTTTAAGGTGTAGGTAAGAGTATAAGCGTAGTAATTTCACCAGCATTAGTTTGGAGAGGGAATGGGGGAAACTAATCTGAGAATCGAGCGTCAACCTTTCCGTAATCATACAATATGTTAATAGCATAACGCCTCAGACCACGTGACCATTGGGACAGACAAAGAAGTATGAGAAAATAGTGGTAAGAAAGTGTTCAAGAATCACGTAAGCATCCTAGAGGGAGAGGGGGGCTCAATCTTTGCTTATATTTGCTGACAAGGGGGTAAGGAGGCTCAGTACATTGCTTACATAAAACATAGAGAGAGGGGTAAGAAGGGCGCAGAGACCCACCCACCCCAAATGGACACCTCATAATTAAAAGTGTAGAGACGTTGATTAACGGACCTTGGTCATCAGATTAAAAGTGGTTCAGAGTTTTTTATAAACATAATAATTCATGAATTAATTATTATTATATTATTATAATATTATACTATTATAATAAAATTAATGTAAAGTTAAATTTTTTTCTTATTTAATTTTACCAGTTTAGTAGAATACATTTTAATTTATTTTACCACAGTGTATAGTGTGAATATTTCGCACCATTATTTTACACTTTAACATTTATAATTATCAGAAATTTATAAATTTCATAAAAAATAGATGTCCGTGTGAAAAAAAAAGAGTCGACAAATACGAGTATAACATAAACTAGACAAGGGGCGATAGAGGGTTGGGCATTTGCTTATTTTTGCTTACAAATGGGTTAGAGGGCTCAAAATGGCCAAAAAGGTGCTTACGTAATACTTGAACGTCCCCTAATAACAATTAAAGGGGACATTGAGAATTTACGAATTTAAAAATGAAATGAAATGAAAATATAAAAAACTGCAGTCTCATCCTTCCTTTTCGAAACAACATTAGATTTAAAAGTTGGGACATTACACCCTTCACGCAAATGCGGGTACACTTCAATAAATATAATCCCCCTATTCCCTAAAACCATTCACGTAATAAGTACATAGGCGTATAGCCTGAACGGGTAGTGAGGTGTGGCGAAGACAGCCCAGTAGTTTATAGATCTGATGGCAATATATACCCGCATCGATGGTCACGTGGACAAAGCCGTCAGTCTCATATATTCTAGTTCGGTGTTGACGTGGAGGTCAAAGATTGCATTCGACACACAGTTGGGTGTTTTTTCTCTAAACGGTTTTCTACTCTCTCTATCACGCAAATGTGAGTACACTGCCTACAGATTCTCTTTCTCATCTCTGACCCATTATTATAAATATGCGAATATATTGGATGACTAATAAGACTTACAGTACCAAACAAACTGCGATATGCATAACATGTTCAAAAGTTCTCGCTATTCCAAAACTCCAAATAAACCTTATTAAATCAAGCGCGCAACAAAGCTCCTGATCCATAATTCCCATGCACTCAGTTCCACCGTCAGAACTCGTTATCACCGTGACAATCAATATAGTGTCACAAGGTAATAGGTTAACAGGCTGCGACTGGTATGGTCGACTCCACAATCAGCGTGAAAAATAAATGATTTCTGATGGCCACACTTCAATTCGCGAGTCACAAGGCGTATACTCCATTCACGGTAGGAATTAATCTCTGAAAGGTCTTTTTTCCTACCAATATCCTACTATATAATAGATTTATGGTAGAGAAAAAGGCCTTTTAGAAAACAATTTCTACGCTGAACAGACTTTACAAACATTTCACAGGGATATGTCGAATCCTGACAGCGACAATCTAGTGGTCAACAGTATCTACCAAAAAATAATATAAAGTAATAATGATGCAGGTTTGACATTACATTACATTATGGATTTGATTGAAATCTTACACAAAATTGACAATTAGATAAATTTAGTCCAAGTATAAGAGAAGACGGAAACCTTAACTCGGCCACCAATCAAGTATTATTATTATTATTATTATTATTATTGAATAAAGTTAATTTTGTCCAATAGTATATTTATATTAATTTACAATAATATGATTGATACAAAAAATAATCAATTGTACCAACTGTTAAAATATTATCAATATAATTATTATTTATTTGGGGTGTTTGTCGTGCCCTTTCTCTATAAATTGATCACACCAGTAAAATAATTATAAACTAACTGAGTTTTAAGAGTACACACAACACCCATTCCCCCGGCTATTAATCTATCACTTTGAAAGGTGTGATACAATTTTATCAATCGTAAATTTTTCGTCTGTACCTGTATTTGAACCAGAAGCTCAAAGCTCACAAACTGAGCTAAAGTGCCAGTAATTTGAAGATAAATACCTATATAAAAATTATCTTTGTTTCAGAAGTCCCCCCCAGCAGCGTTTCCCCATCTACCGAGACCCCCATCACTAGCACAGTCACCAAGGTCCTTACCAGTACCAGCCCCACACCAGAGGGGGCCGCAGGAGGGTCCAACGTGACGTCCACCTCAGCCCAGGAGGCTGACCTGGCAGTCACCGTTGTGCCCATAGTGATAGTGTGCGCTCTCATCGGTCTGGGAGGGTTGGGGGCGTGGCTCTTCCGTAGGAGGCTCTTCAAGTACCGCATGAAGACCACCACCAAGGATGACCTGGTGAGTTGGTGCTCGCTTGCACCATTTCAGTCGAGGGTGGGAGGAAACAGTTGCCCTCACCCGTTACGGTGGTCAAGTGCTTGAAGGCGTCACTCTCACTATAGATTGAACTACTGATGACAAGGTGATCGGAGCTTGAATCCTGGTCAAGTAAACTCCAAATATAATTTATTAAATTATTTTTCACTCTACTTCGACGCAAATGTACTTATTGTTTAATGAGTTGTATAGTAGCGCCTAACTCAGCTGATGGTTGATTTTGTTGGTCAGTTTGCCTCACTGTGTACAATACTTTTAGTGTTTGTTCTAACATGGATTTATTTATAACTTTCATGTATAATTCATTAATAGTTTGTACTTGTAAATGAGACGTCTTGAAATTGCTGATTATGTCTGAAAGTTAATTTGTATGTGATAATAAAACATGGCGCAGTCGGTAGTGTCTGAAGCGAATTATCTAAGATTCAAATTTGTGGCTACAACTATCTCGTATTGTAAAGAAGCCATTATAAATATGGAGTTTAATAAACCAAAGTCGCTTAATCTTGCCGGAGATTTGGCGAAGAATTTTGATGAATTCCAGGAGGTAGGTTCTAGAATATTTTGAGGCGACAGAGACTGGAACAAAATCTGCGGGCGTGCAAATAGCCAGGCTAAAAAAACCTATTAGGACGAGATGCCGTCCGACTCTATAAAACCTTAGCTACCATCACACCTGAAGAAGAAACAGTAAATGGTATATTGTCTGTTCTTAAATCTCAATGTATTCCTAAGAAGAATGAAACCATCCTTGTGTTCAATTTCTTTAACAGAAAACAATGTCTTGCTGAACAGTTTGAAAACGTCTACGCAGAACTCAAAGATTTTGCCACGCCTTGTGAATTTGATGACCAGGAGGATAAGTTGCTGCGTGCGCAAATAATATCGGGCGTGAACTCACATTCAGTAAAGCAACACATTCTTAAGGAGAACACTACCCTACACAAAGTTGTATAATATTGCAAATCAGTGGAGCAGGCAGACAAAAACTTGAAAACCATTGAAGATGTAGGGGGATATTCTCAGAGTGATATATTTAAAGTTAATAGAAAAACAACCACCCCCCAAACCTCCCAAGTGCAGAGTTGGTGCCACCTTCAGAAAACAGGACAATCAAGAATTTGTAACAATCTACAGCAGACAACCATTATGTCCCGACCCCAAAGAAAATCTTGGTGTGTCAAGAAACAAATTTAGTGAAAAGTTTGTTATAAATGCTTGTTATCGATGTGGCTATGACCATCCAAATTAGCCATGTCCCACTATTAATAAGCGATGTGTGAACCATTTTGCCACAAATAGTTTTTCTATTGGTCGTAGTGTTTTTGAACTAGGAACTATGAACACTGATAATAATGTTGTTAACCAGACTTCAAATGTTGGTGAGTGTAATTATTTTGGTCAACTTCAAGATACTGATGGTTACTCTTTGCCCCCTGGTTCAGGCTATTCAGATATAGGTTCTCTTTTAATTATAAATTATGTAAATACCAATCGTCATTGGTGCATACCATTGCTAGTTAACTGCAAACCTGTACTTGACAAATTAGACACAGGGGCCGAAGTTAACATCCTTCCT
Organism: Timema shepardi; assembly: GCA_902151425.1. Classification (NCBI taxonomy): domain Eukaryota; kingdom Metazoa; phylum Arthropoda; class Insecta; order Phasmatodea; family Timematidae; genus Timema; species Timema shepardi. The sequence goes on along the minus strand of CABFVX010000617.1, from coordinate 145,903 downwards.
TTAAGGTATTTGCAGTCCATTGGGCCAGATTATAGTTCTAGGCTAAGTGCTCCTAAAACTCATATTGAAGCTTTTGGGGGTTTTGAGATTGCACCTGTTGGTGAAATTGGTTTTCCTGTTGTCTATTAAAACAAAACACATAGCTTGGTGTTTACTATTGTCAATTCAGTTAAAGCCATACCCTCACTTAGCCTTCTTGTGTGAATCTCAATCTCATTACCAAAAAAGAATTGTTGGGGTTCTCAATCCTCAAAGTAAATCTGATTTTCAAAACTTCTGGGATTCAAACCAGGAGGTTTTTAATGGCCTTAGATGTTTTCCAGAGGTTCTTGATTTAAAATTTAAAAAAGGTGCTATACCTAAAAGCAGCCCAGCCCACAGAGTTCCCCAAAAAATATTAAATAAACTTAAGGTGCATTTATATGATCTTTAACAGCGTGGCATTATTGAATGTTGTGAAGCTGGGGAATGGGTAAACAGTCTAGTTATTGCAGAGAAACATAAAACAGGGGCCATAAGGCTGTGCATAGATCCTAAGAATACTAACGAAAATTTGATCCGAGATTATGTGTTGATTCCCACCCTCGAGGAGATTAATCCCAAAATGGGAAATAAGAAATATTTTTGTGTATTTTATTTAAAAGATGGGTTTTACCAGGTTAATTTGAGTAAATAATCGTCTATTATATGTATTCTATGTACGTTCAGCAACACCTTTGGATGTTATCGGTTTTTACGCGTCCCATTTGGACTAAGTGTGCTTCCTGAGTACTTCCGAAAGATGACTCATAAATACTTTGGAAATATTGGGGGAGTATGTGTATATTTTGATGATGTTTTATGTGGAGCAGACAATGGAAGAGTTGTGGAAAGTAGTTAAAGAGGTTATTCAAGCTGCTCCTGAAAACAACATAGTATTTAACCCGGAAAAAGTTCAATTCTTTGTGGATAGAGTTAAATTTTTAGTTTTGGAATTTAATAAGGATGGAATTCGTCCTGATGATACTAGGCTTCAGGCTATTCAGAACATAAAAGTACCTGTTTCAAGGAAGGATTTGCAAAGTATTTTGGGAACAGTCAACTAGCTAAGACCATTTGTGTCCCACCTGTCAGATATTTGCACCCCACTACGTGAACTTCCGAAAAAAGGTTTCCGAGTGGTTTTGGAATTCCTCCCACAATGAACATCTATAGCTTTTGAAAAAGTCTATAGCACAACATGCCTTGTTAACTCCTTTTAACCCCTCCAAACCCATCAACATACATGCTGACAGTAGTTAATATGTCCCTGGTACCATTTTAATGCAAGATGGAAAGCCCATTTTATATGCTTCACGATCGCTTACCACCACGGAGCAAAATTATGCTCAAGTGGAAAAAGAGTTGCTTACTGTCTCATTTGCATTCAAAAGGTTCCATAACTTCGTGTATGGTCACGAAGCTGTAACTGTTCATTCATATCATAAGCCACTCACCTCCATCATTGTAAAGGCCATCGGTAAAACTACCAATAATCTCCTCCACCGCCTTAGGGTGAAACTATTGCCCAAATAATTCACATCCAAGTGTTTAGCAGGCAAATACACGCATATAGCGGATGTATTATTCCGAATTTGTAAAAATATTCCTTCGTCTGTAGAGGAAAGTATGTATGACATAGTACATGTTATAGGGACAACCTTCGATGCTAAGCCACCATTGCTTGCAAAGTACAAGGAAAATAAAGTTGTGGACTCTGTTTTGAGCAAAGTACTTAATTATTACATTAAAGGTTGGCCTAAGTCATTGTCATCAGATTGCTCAGAGCTGAATCAATATTTTCCCCTCAGGAAAGACATCACCGTTCATGATGGGCTTCTTTACTATGATGAGCGCATATTAGTTCCATTTAAACTGAGGCGCTTCACCCTTGAGATCCTTCATGCAACTCACCTCAGTTTTGAAAAAATCAAGGCTCAAGCAGCATCTATTGGACAGGAATCAACTCTGATTTGAAAATTTTTACACTTGCGTGCCCAACATGCAATAGATTTCAACGGTCTAAAATAAAGGACGCGCTGCAACCTCATGACGTCCCTTCGTTAAAGTTGCTGCTGATTTTGCGGATTATAATAGCGATATTTATTTAATTATTGTAGACTACCATTCACAGTGGATTGAGGCTGAGAAGGTCTCGAGTAAGTCTGCTTCCACTGCTATGAGTAAGCTCAAACCAATCTTTTCGCGTTTTGGGATTTCCAAATAATTGATGTCTGACAACCAACCTTTTGACTCATATGAATTCAAAGTGTTTGTTCAATCATGGAATATTGAATTAGTAACCTCCGGTCATCACTATACCCGTAGCGATGGTTTGACTGAGAAAGCGATTGGAATTGTTAAATTGATGTTAAAAAAAGGCGCAATATGACTAGAGGCTTTCCATTTTTCCTTCTGGAATATAGAAATAGCCCAGTGGCAGGGCTCATACTCACCTGCTCAGCTTCTTCAAAGTCGCACCTTCAATTTTAGACTGCCTGTACAGGATTGACTCTTGAAGCCAGATATAATTATTGATGATGCAGTGATAGCAAAAGTACGGCAATCGTTACATTATCACAAAACTGCTCGATTTTGTGAGGAATTTTTTTTTAACCCTGAGCAGTATGTCTTTATTTGGAACAACAAACTTTGGTTTTGGGAAGAGGGCAGTGTGGTTAAGATATTGAAAAAACAGATCATATATGGTGTGTATAAAAGGAAAACTTTAGACGAAATTCACTTCATATTAGGCCTAGGCACTCTGATAATGACATTTCCTGTGAAGATCATGATAAGGTGAGGAGCTTTGGTGATGATATGGGTGAGCTTGAAGGATTAAAGATAACGCCAGCATTCTCTCCTAATAACAAGCCAGATGACATAATAGCCTCAATTTCTTGGTCTCCTAATTCAGAAACGAATACTATGCCTCCTAGAACTAGTCTGCCTAATGTTGTTACAAGGTCTGGTAGAATTGTCCACCCACAAAAACGCCTTGTCTAATGATTCTGTAATTGAAGAAAAGAGAGAGATAGAGAGAGAAAGAGGCATGTTTAATAAGTTGTATAGTAGCACCTAACTCAGCTGAGGGTTGATTTTGTTGGTCAGTTAGCCTCATTGTGTACGATACTTTTAGGGTTTGTTCTAACATAGATTTCTTTATAACCTTAATATATAATTCATTCATAGCTTGTACTTTATGTAAATGAGACGTCTTGAAATTGCTGATTATGTCTGAAAGCTAATTTGTATATGATGATAAAACACTTACCTTTACTTCAAATTCAACCTAGCTCAGTTCTAACACATTAATTTGTTCGTGTGCGTACAACCAAAACAGGTGTTTATACGTGCTGATAAAAAAAAACAAGTTATTAGTATACAGTCTTATAAAGCCTGTCCTTACCTGGAAACATTTCTCGAGCCACCACTGAATGAATGTCGCAACGTTACTCTTCACTGCGTTTCAGCATTCATTAGAGCAATACGCATAAATTTGGTAGGACTATTGAGGGTAGAATTTTAGAGGAAATGTACACACATTTTCGTAGAGGTAGAGTGGAGAATAATTTATGAAATAATTTCCTCAGTACATACACCCAGCCGGTACCGGCGAACTACACTATTTGCAGGTGTGAACTGGGACACCATTTTCTATTTTGATGGGCGGGTTTGATACCTCAACTACTTTAAGCTAAAATAAATACACCCATCCAATTCTAGATGGTATTTTATTAAATTTTAAGCAAAAGTCCTATTGAGTAAGTTTGAGGTTCCCAGAATACATCATTTGTGAAGAACCATTCCATTTGTTGTTTCTTGGTGTTATTCATAAACAATCGTGATCCACACAATTACCGAGTGGAGGATCATTTTACAAACTCGTAAGATTTGTGAAACGAAATAATGTACATATTTGTAGAAACACTTAAGAGGTATAGTGTAATAATATACAATATTAGAGAAACAATAAAAAAAAGAGGACCAACTCTATCCACCAAAGAGCATAACAATCAATTTTATTTTCTAATACTTATATAAAATATATATTATATTATATTATATTATAGCTAAGAAACAATCGATTTTATAAAAATATGTTTCAAACAAAAGAGTTACATTAAATATTCCTACATATTTACAATGAGAGGTTATTTTCTATCTCAAATAATTGCGGATGTATTATTTAAATTTGAAATTTCTGATATGTATAGTACCCTCAAAGTCATTTTCACGGGGGAGGGAGAAAATTATATTTTGTTTGTAATGTTAAACAGTGTCTAGACATAAAATGTAATTAAAATGGTCTTAGTGGAGTTTGATTAAATCTATTTTTTCTCATTTTACCCTTCAATAAACTGCCCTTAGTTTTAGGGTTGGATGTATAATTCCAAAAACTCAACGGGGAGAACCTTACAAAAACCCTATGTACCAAGTTTTAGCCCGACCGGAAAAATGTTTTTGGTGCTAGACCAAGATACCAACAGACGGCATCGCATAAGCCACTCATGAAACGTCGAAATTTATCAAAATTTCAAATTTTTTTTACGGTCACAATACTTCTTTCTTTGATGATTCAAGAGAATGTAAAATGATTTTAAAATTTTGAAAATAAAAAAAAATCTCAAACTAACAAAGGCATGAGAATTGTTTGAAAAGATAAGCACAAATACTTAATTTACACCATAACTAATACTAAGTAATCATATTGAAATCTTTTTCTTTTTATTGTCCGTTTGGGCTATACGCATGTGTACTAATTGCGCTAATGTGTTAGAGATAAGGAATGTTGAATTTAGAGGGAGTGTACCCGCATTTACACGTAGGGTGAGTGAAAATTCATTTAAGAAAAACCAACCTCAACACACCCGACCAGGATTGAAGTCCATCCCCCCCCCCCCCCCCCCCCCCCCNNCCAGTTTATCGCGAGAGTGACGCCTTAGACCAAGCATTCATCGGAGTGGGTCATATTTTAATACAAATAGTATAATACTATATGATTTTCCAATTTTAATTCACAAATAGAATGTTGAAAAATGACACCTAGACATGGGATCGAAACCACGACCTACTGTTTTGTCCAGATAAATGAGTGGTGTATATTCCCCCTGGGCACAGGAGTGCATAGTGGTAAAGTATTGTCAATCAAAGTCAAAGGTCTCGGGTTAATGTATGTGTCCGAATCATTTTTCAACATAAATATTTAAACTATTACAACTATTATGATTGTGAAAAAACATTAAATAGCTTAGTATTTTTATTAAATTAATTTTTTTTAACATTTTGACACTACCAAAATACAGTTTTGTTTACTTTCTTATAAAAAATTCATTCAAAACTTACGCTCAAACAAATGCTAAATAATATCACCGATACAGATTTGATATTTATTGTTACTTAAAAACGTTAAATATTTTGCCATTAAAAATATAAATTGACTGTTATTACACGCTGATACACAACCGGTTTTATTATAATTGTCCTCTTTCTAGCGCAAGCAGTCTGGTTCTGGTGGAACCATTTTGGAGGACCCCATGGCTTTACAACACTGGCGTGGCCCTAGGGCTCACAGCAACAGATACGAGGGTTGGGACAGGGAGACGAGTAGCATTACCCAGGTGAGTGGTATTATGTAACAGCCACCTCCTTCTCTCTTCTGTTCGTCTGTCACTGTGCAATGGTTTTTGGGTTCACATACACGAGGGTTGGTACAGGGAGACAGACCTCCAACCAAACCAGTAAATAAGGCCATCCATAGACACTAGGCAGGTAACAGACTGACGTTTTGGTCGCTGAGACACAAACGCCACGACCAGGTCACTCTAGTGCACTGCATGGTTTCATATGAGAGGGGTCGCTACGCCCAATAAACGCTCACATCAACGTTTCAAATCTGTCGCGACATTACTTTCGCTAGTCTGAACCCTCTCATAAGAAATATTGCAATACACTAGAGTGACCTGGTCGCGGCCTTTGAGTCACATCGACAAAAACGTCAGCTGTCACCAGCCTTAGCCTCTCTGTTGGCATAGAAAATTTCCCAGGGTACACCGTAGGAGGTTGTCTACACGTTGTACCCACAATGAGATGATGTGATGATAGTTATTATGATGTTGTGGAGCCGGGGCGAAAACCTAACTTAAGTCTAACTAACCCCTAAACCTTGGTGACCATTGGGATTATTCCCCTTAAAGGAAAAATTCCCAATGTACCAGCTGGGAATTGAACCCTGCACCCCTAGGTGCGTAGACAGGTGCACTGGCTACAACACCACGGGGCCGGTTAAAGGCCCGTTGACACTGTGTTAGTGGACTAATGCAATTTTACTGGTGTTAGCTGACTAATATCCAAGTTGTGTTGACACATATTTTTCACTTGCACAGTAGTTTTTAAAACCATGGTGGAAAGTGAAGTGATGCTCATTGGTGTGTCTATTGTAGTCAATGTTACTCAAGAAGTTAAAGCAGAAGTTCCCAACCTGGGGTCCACGAACCAAATCTAGTTTCTTAATTTATATTTTATTTGTTGTTTCACTTAATATAAAAAATATTCGTTACCAGTATTCAAAATTTGGCTAAACATATGTTCCTTTCCAATACTATTTGATATAAATATCTGTTCTTTTCCCATACCATCCAATATAAATATAGTTTTTATTCCCCAGTCGACTATAGAGTTTCACGGGCCATTTTCGGAATTTTAGTTAGCAGATTCTGCATTTTTGAGAAATCTCTTACTTGTAATGTTAATACAGCAGACAAGTTTATTCGTACATCATGTGCATAGCATAATTGTTTGAGACACAATTCATTACTCACCTATCTCCAAAGAGGCTCTGTAGATATGGAAGATATTGACAGAGGTGAGATAATTCTTGGAGCTTGGAGGTCAGAAATTGCTGGACTTCCCAGTGTAAGTCATTTAGGAATTAATCATAATTCAAGGCAAACAAAGGCTATCAGAGATGTATATAAAAATTATTAAGTGAATAAAGGTCAAGTGTCAAGGCCAAACTTAATAGTACATTAATTAGAAAACCCCCTTTTTATATTTTTTTAGTGTTTGTTATAGTGAAAGAACAGCAAGTTTTATGTTAAAGTTAAACTATATGTATGAATTTGGCTAGTAATTTTATAGCTGAGATTAAACCATAAAATAGTCTTCTTTAACTATAGGGGATAATGTTGATTAGTGCTTGTATTATTGAGATAAATCTGGGGAGCACTGGATCAAATTATTATTTGTGCTTATAGTTTAGTGTAAACACTATTTTAATTATGATATTAAAGATATAAACCTACCATATTACTGTGTGTTTTTCTTTTTTAAATGCGTAATGTGCATTGTCTTGCATCATATAAAATCATTTCGTTTGCTGTTTATAAACATAGCAGGCACCAGCTCTTGATCTTTGAGATAATTTCATTTTAGACTGTTCTTGGCAGCTCGTAGACTTTTAATCTTTTGCTTGACATTCCCAATACCAAAATCTTCTAATACCTTACCATTCCCTCCACAATGTTCAACACTGCACTATCTTGAGCCTGCTTGTTCCTATATATAAATCTACCCATGTTCCATAACAATCATAATCTTTATAAAGATAAACAAATTTACAAGTTAACTCATCACGCCACCTTGTCAGAATTTTTATTACAAGAATAATGAAACTAATATTATAGAAAAACACCAAATTACAAAAATACCACACAAACAACACTCCACTTGCCTGCATTTTATACGGCTACAAGTCACTGCCTGTTCCATTGGAGCAAGTAAACATGCAGGTATAGTATGATTTTGGTAGGAATAACATTAGAATTTAGCTTCTAAAGCTACTAAAAAAATTAATATATCCATACATCAAGTCATGTTAGCAGCATTTGTCACTGTTGATAGATATTATCATTGACTATAAAATAACACAAATAATATAGTAAGATGTTATCATTATTTGCTGCAAATAAATATGTTTGAATTCTCTCTACTGTTCTTCCAACCAAAATCAGGGTATCGCTTGCCTTTGAAATATTTGTGAGGGGGGAGAGTAGGTGCCCTCGAAAATAGAAAAGGTTTCTAATCATTTGCCTTGCTTGACAGATTGCTTCGCTACTTGCCTTGTCTCTAATATTAAGCAAGTAGTTGTTCACACAGGACAAGTAACTTGCTCACGTAATTTGCCTCCCTACTTACCCTGTGTAAGCGCCCCTAAGTAGAAGGGGCCGTTTGTGTGGGGAAGATATGCCCTTAGGCGTATGGAGAGCATGCATCTCCTTGTCTTACAAACCAATGTTGTGGTATTTATAGACTCCTTCCAGTGGGCCTCAGCCTCCAGGGAAGCTGGCGGACAGGTGGGAGTTTCCCAGGCACCGCCTCAAAGTGTTCAACATCTTGGGAGAGGGGTGTTTCGGGCAAGTGTGGCGCTGCGAAGCTCAGGACATTGATGGTGAGCTATACAACTTGTTTAGTTTCACTTTTTACCATGTCCCCTCTTTCCCTTACATCCTACACAAACCCCAAGGGGTTTTCCTTAAGTTATTTTTTACTAAGCGTTGTATCGTATACAAGTTTCAACTTAAGGTGTGGTTTAAGCAATGTGTGGGTATTGTTCACAAATCGTCAGTGTAGCGTGTGGTTCTACTGGTAAGTTAATGATACACCTTAAAGCAAAGCACCCTACTGTCCCTATTTTTAGAAGTGAGTCTGCTCATAAGTCAGTACCATCAATTTATCAATCCACATTAAACTTATCTAGTGAGCAAACTGTCAATGATGTAGATATAAGAGATATAGAAGTTAATTCAGACAATAATCAGCCATCTACGTCAAAGACGGCCTCAAAACAGCAACAGGTTAATATACTAGACTATGCTAGTATCAACAAACCCATTCCAATTCACCAATCAAATTTATTAGATCAACAGTTGATCAAAATGATAGTCAAAGAATACCATCAATTAAGTATTGTTGAGGACCCAGAGTTCAAAATGTTCATCAACATGCTTTGCCCAGGTTATATCCTTCCATCTCGTAAAACGGTTTCTTCTAGTTTGGTCCCACTGTATCAGTCAGCTTTAAAGAGAGCGAAAATGAATATGAAGGAAGTTTCAGGAGTATGCCTTACCACAGACTCATGGACCTCATTCAACAATGAAAGCTTTATTGCCGTAACAGCACATTACATAAACAGTGATTGTTGTGAGCTTCATTCAGTATTATTAGGGTGTATTGTTTTTCATAATAGATACACTGCCGAACATTTTTCTGATCATTTGAAAGATACAGTGAAAGAATGGGGCATTGAAAAGAAAGTAGTTTGTTTAATAAGTGACAACGCTGCTAACATCACTGCTGCAATACGTATTTGTAGCTGGAGACATTTGCCATGCTTTGCCCATTGTGTTAACCTTGTTGTGCAGGCATCACCGCGAAATAATTTAAATGACGTGGTTGTAAAGATCAGAACTATAGCTGAACATTTTAAGAAAAGTTCCCATGCCCTTTCAAAATTGCACTCTGTGCAGGAGCAAATGGGATTTCCAGCACTTAAATTGAAAAAAGATGTCAAGCGATGGAACTCGACCTTTGATATGCTCAACAGTATAATCAAAGTGAAAGACGGAGTGGTTTCCACACTAGCCATTCTACAATGTGATTTAGCAACATTATCACCTCATGAGTGGATTTTAGCTGAGAAAACTGCGGAAGTACTTAAAATATTTCAAGAGGTTACCGAAGAAATTAGTTTTGAAAAAAATGTTTCCTTATCAAAAGTAATTATTTTTGTTAAGGAAATGAACAATAAAATGCTTCACTTTACCAGTGACAAAACTCTGCATCCAGAAATAAGTCGGTTTGTAGGGACGTTGACAGTTTGCTAAGCAAACGCTTCAATGACACAAAAGAAAATGATCTTGCAGCCCATGAAACACTTCTTGAACCTAGATTTAAAAGGCATGGGTTCACCGACGAGAAGAAGTATAATACCGCTTATACTTCCCTCAGACAAAAAGTATGCAGACTCCATATAGGAAATCTTTTTGAAAGGTTCTTTGTTACTCAGCATAGTTTTCAAGCCCACCACGCCAATTTCTTCATAGCAGAGCCACTTCACAGGCCTCCAAAGAAAACGTAAACCATCTTCATCCAATTTTCGTACTTGAAAAATGTGTCCCTTCAGAAGCAGCCCAAAGTTGAAAAATGATTCTCTCTCCATTTCAATAACATGAAATGTGTTTTTTTCCCCTACAGTTCGAATCAATTGATACCAATCATGAGGGTGGTATACCAATATATTGCTGTGTTTCCTTTTGCGTTCAATAGCTGCATGGTCGGTATCGCATTCCATATGTGTATGCCCACTAACAAGAAACTTGTGATTGATACGTTTCAAAGTTGGGTGGTTTTGTTGAGCAAGCTGAAACATGGTAGCAACCATATTATTCTTATTTTGTCCACCACATGTATCTGAGTAAAAGGTTATCTGCTCTACACTATGTGGGACATGTTCAAGAATGTGTTTGTACAAACAAGATGCTATTTCATTACCTCCCCTTCCCGCAATACCTTCGTGCCACATATAGCAATAAGGTGTTCCTGTTGTACAGTCATGAATGGTTAGATTAAAAGTATACAACTGTATCTTATAAAATACCACAGAAGTTTTTAAATGTGGAGTAGGGAGACATTGTTGTAAATCAAAGGAATACACCTTTTCTTTGTTGTTCGATTTGGCTGAATCTTTATCTGCTCTTTTCTGGTCGATTGCTCCATTTGCTTCACTTTGGTGCTGGATCAGTTTTGATTCTATTTTATCAATTTCTGATTTTATACTAGCAATCTGTTTCTGCATATTAAGCGTATCACAGGTGTTGCATGTGTCATTATGGGGTTTTTTGAATTTTAAATTGAGTGTTTTGAATACCTTTGAGTAGATTTTTCTTGAAACATGATTAGCAGCTACTGGCTTCTCCAAGTAAAGTTCATACATTTTATTTGAATTCAAATCTCCAGAGAGATACTTTTGTGTAGAATCCCGTCTGGAGTAGTGGCTTTCATAAGCTGGGAATGAAAGAACATGATTCTTAACTTCATCGATAGCTGAAGTAGAGGTTTTGTTTTTCGGTGCATGCTTCCCACGTTTGTCTTTCTGAGTGGTCCCAGCTGTACTCTTTGATTTGTTTTGCATAACATTGTAAACAAATTTTGGAGTTTCATCCAAAGTGGCCATGAAACACTTTTTGCATACTTCACATCTTTCTCCATTAACTTCAAGTGTGTAATTATAAGTAAACTGTCTATTTTTCATTTTCTCAGGTTTGTCTGTCCTTTTTCTCTCGGACTTCTTCTTTTTGCATTGTATGAGTCCAGCAACATAAGCTACTCTCTGATTATAGCTTTTCAAACCTCTGTAGTCATTGAAAATCATCTTTCTGTTTTCTTCTGTGATTTTGTCTTTGCATTTTTTCACACAATTTTCTTTCAATGGTTGCATTGCTTTTTGGTGGACCAATTTTCCTTTTGCCGTTACATAAGCTTCTCCGAAATCTCTTTTGGCTTTTCTTTCCAAACGCTTAGCTAAAGAATGTGGACTAGTAGTCTCAGAGTCTACGTCTTCTTTAGTATTTTGAATTTGATTCTCGTTGTGTTTATATAATAAAGTGCGTTTATTGGTTTCTGAAATAGCTCCTTCTTGATATTCACTTTCAGGGTGATTATGCTCATTTTTCCTTCTTTGCTTTGGAGGTAATGCAGAGGATCTAGACTGTGAACTTGAATCACTTGTTTCTCCAAAATCACTATGATTCATAATAAAATCAGGGTCCAAATCTTCATCATCACATTCTGATAGACTTAGATAAAGTCTGGCTACTTCTTCAGAGTCATTAATAGACTCAGTATGGTGTATAGCTGGTGGTAGTAACAAAATAGGCTCATCTATTATAGACTTCGGCTCACCTTTCACGGAGATGTTGTGAGCTGTAATTAATTGGGCACTGGTACTTGCCTCCTCATCTGAAGTTTTAAGGTAAAGTGTCTCACTATTGGAAGTTCCCGGAATGGTACCTCTCAAAGAGTTGGGTAACACATTAGTATCTGTTAAAATGGAAACTTAGAATTTAGTTTATTATCTTGCGGTCAAACTTAAGCAGGTTAAGTTAATGTAGGTTTTGTATAAATACATACATAAATAAATCAAAAAGTATTTCTAAACCAACTATATAGCCTGAGACCTTTAGAATAAGCATCCAATGCTTTGACCACAATGGTGTTTGCACTTTCTTAGATATGTTTAAATCAGAGTGAAAAGCATTATGTTAGTCAAATTGAAATAAACATTTTTGAATTGGTATTTTATATTTAGATTCTTTACAATAATGGAACTATGGTCTATTTTTGTTATGTTATTTTTGTATGAAGGGTATTCGGCAGTAGTTTAGCCGGCCTACAACCAAGGTAATAATGGATAGGTTATGATAGTCCTAGGAACAAATAAAGATAATTACTTAAATCAATTTTAATAAAGACATATTAAGTGAATGAAAAGAAGCAGCTTTCAATATTTTGTGCATAGCATCTTGTTTATTTGTAATAGATTAATGGGCCTAGCCACAAGTTTTTTTTTATAATAGGCCTGATTTGTAATTGAGATTTAAAATTATGAAAAGAGTTTTACTGGGATTTTGGTTGATTGTTTTAGTAAATTAGATAAAGTATTAAAATAAGACAGTTAAGTAATAGTTTTACAAGTGAGGTTAGTTTCATGTATCCAAATTGGATAATTTATTGTATATTTCAATTAAAAATCTTAACAAACACTTACTTTTGTCTGCTTTATATATTGATGATTTAAGTTCCTTCATGAAATTGGCCCTTGCACTCATTGTAGTTCATACCAAATATATTTAAATATTATAAAGAAAAGTACAGTAAACCACTAGTCATGATAACCAGCATACAATATTGTTAGGTTGGCAATGTGAAAAACAGGTGTTTCTTTACTAGTCAAGTGTTTCTATAATGTGTATAGTGATCAAAGAGATAGATATAATTTTACTTTAAAAATAGCAATATACCTATCATTGACAAGGTTAATATTAAATTGTGTTGGGTTAATATACTGTGTTCAAGCAAAAGGGAACAAATCGACTTATTTCCTTATGCATGCACAAACTATCATTCCTTAAAATCAAGAAAAAGGTAGTATAGGGAATATTTCTTTTTGCCTGAACCAATATTCTTAAGTTTATGACATATTACTAATAGGAATATCTGTGGAGCATTAATGGTGTGTATATGACTTATTCCTTTTTGCCTGCACTTAGAAAGATAAATTTTTAGTTGAATAGCACATATAACTCATTTTAGCAAATTATTGACTTATCCCCTTTTCCCTGCCCACCACGGATTTTATCATGAGTATAGTAGGTTTAAAAGACAAAATTTTTAAATTATGACAAAAGGTTGTCATTCAGGACATCTTTGATAGATATTCAACAATTGTTGAGGTCACCATATGAAGAAAATTTAACCCTATAATTCTATTTGAGCAATAATTTGATTTATTTTGACCAAAAAAAGTCTTGCTATAAAAAAAATGTGAAAAATCTGCCCTCTTTTAGTCCCAAGATGTTATTTTTTCAACTGTTTTTTCATCCTAGATGCTTTCTCCTCCAGCTTTCTGTGATTTGGTGTTTTATCAGTGCATAAGGAAAATGTACTGGTTTAAAGTGTGTATGTTCTTCTTATAAAATTTTACCTTTGAGTTTGTTTTTCGTTTCTTAGGGGCCAATCAACCGTGTCAAAATAATAATAAAATACTCTTCAAACCATTTTAAAGTTAGTACCCTCTTATTTTAGCTTCATCTTTCTTTATTTCTTTTTTTTGCACCACGTCTTACAAACTTTTCATGTTAGATCCATATGTACTAATTACGCTAATTAACTAGGAAGGAGGAATGTTGAATTTAAAGAAAGTGCACCCGAATTTGTGTTGAGAGAGAGTGGAAAACTATTTCGACCATGTGACCAATTAAGTAGGCTCGTTATCCTGTTGAAATCTAGTAAAATACTTTAAGAGATAAGTGTCTACCTATTTAAATTTGTTCAAATATTTTTCAAAAAAAGATCAGAGGTGACGGAAACTTAATTGAGACGGAGGGGGGTAGAGGGTAAGGAGCAGTTATTAAGAAAAATAATATTTCTTAAACTTGGGGCTCCCCAGGCCAAAGGAGGGGCTGGTGACCATCCTGGTAAATGTTTGAAAAATGTATATCCCTTATTTGGGGAGGTCCTCGTCTGAAAACATTTTTAAAATTACACTCTTTTAAAAACTATTTGGTATATTCCTCCAGACATTTTTTTGAAATTTGGATATTCCTAGAAGCTATTTATTGTAGTTCTCATGCAAATTTTTGAAAATACAACGACTCTATTAAGAGTAGTCCTTCCCTGGTAATTTTTTTTTTAATGTGTGCTTTAGAAACTATTCGGAGTTTGATTCAACTTGCAAGGTCATCTTTTAACTCAATATTCGATAAAATCAGAGGGCAGTGAAATAAATAATTCTAGAGTTTACGAAAATGTATTGCTTAGGAAAGGAAGAAGGAAGGTGGGGCAAACAATGTCCAGGGTTGGCAATGGCCTCTCCCTCCACACCCCTACCACATCCCACCACCACTGAAACAGATCCATTTTCCCCTCTTTCAAATAAATATTCTATATACATAGCAGTCCCTTAGGAAATCAATCATATATCACTCTGTTCCTGGGTCCAATATTTACTGAGCAAAAAGAGTTCATATTTTGAACAAGTTTAACCACGATTATATAAAGATTAAGGCCAATATTTTTGTAGTTTTTATAGCAACACATTTATGTGGACAAAATAAATCAAATATGGTTCCAGCAGAAACATAGAGTTTAATTTCCTCCATATGGTGACCTCAACAGTTGTTGAACATCTTTTCTTCAGCATTGCGGCATTGGTATAAATGAAGAGAAAAAGTTTTTATCAAATTCCAGAACACCCTCGACAGATATTCAACAACTGTTGATATCACATTGTGAAGAAAATTAATCTCTATGTTTCTACTGGAGCAATATTTTATTTATTAAGATAAAAAAAATGTTTTGGTGTGAAAAATGTATAATACCTTCTTAAAAGGTTGTAACGAGTGTGTTTTCTTAAAATGTACTGCCATCAACACCAACGTTATTATTGACCTACTATCTTAGTGTTAAAGGTGGTAGAGGGGGATCTACTATTAGGATGCCCTGCCCCCACTCCTACTAGCAAGAAGAGGTAGGGTAAAAACCACATTCCACCCTGGAAACCCCCTGGCGATACTCATAATTACGAGCCTGATGCCCTAGACCACGTGACCATTAATGTGGGTAGCAACTAAACTTTTACACTTGTAAATATAGACAAACTGTTAAAGCAAGCAGAATACAATTGCAATTTTTGTACATTTTAAATCAATGAACATTATTTTTTAAATGTAGAGGATAATTTAATCAGATTGTAGTTATAGGTATTTAGTAGTAACTTAATATTTAACTACTATAGCTTTAAAACATATTA
Organism: Timema shepardi; assembly: GCA_902151425.1. NCBI lineage: Eukaryota > Metazoa > Arthropoda > Insecta > Phasmatodea > Timematidae > Timema > Timema shepardi. Next base: position 130,296 of record CABFVX010000617.1, on the reverse strand, counting down.
TAATGTTCACAGGTCTGTGAGGATATAAAATCAGAAAACATATTGTAATTTAATTTTTTGCAATATTATTATAAGACCCCAATCAATCTTTATTATTATTATTATTATTATTATTATTATTTTTATTAGCCCCGCTTCTTACTACCTGTTTGGGTTATACGCACTTACACTCATGTGTAATGGTAGGGTGATTGTGAGATGTAATTGAGGACCTATATTTTAACGTGGAATCCGAACCACGGTGGAGGCCTGGCATTCCACACATTCACAAGCTTTGATTAATACACGTCTTGTAAGAGGTGAGGGAAGTGTTTGTCAATCAGATGAATCTCAGCCTGGACCGAGAATTGAACCCCGGACCCCCAGTACAGAAGTCTGACACCTTACCCCTAAACCACAAGGTCACCCCCTCCACCCCCAAATCAAACATACAGGCTCCTGATAAAAGTATGTGTTTTGTAATATTTTATGATTACTTACAACTATCGACAAACTTGCATCGGTAGGCACGCGAACCAAGGGTCAAGCTAACCTACTTTATTTTTCCGGTCATGAGGCTAAACTCGGCGGGGTGCACTAGTGTTTTCCCACTCTCCTTTCACGTAAATTCGAGAACATTTCTTATAAAATTATATTTTTCCATATGGACAAAGCTTATTGAATGGTTATCGCACACAAACTCTTTGTTTTTGTTGTGATAACTGGGTTTGAGCCGAACCGGCTAAACAGGGCATAACTTCTTCTGAAATCTGGTAATAATAATAATAATAATAATAATAAGAATAATGGTCGTGGTGAGGATGATGATGATAATTAATAATAATATACTCAAAAAGGTTTCTCTTATTTTGTGCTGAGTGTTAATGACATTGATTCCCAGGGAAGGCGGTTTATTACAGATAATGTAAAATATGACTATAAGTTATTCTTTATTCATCGATAAAATGTGATTTTTCACACAAGCTTGTTACACATCTGGAAAACTTGGAAAGTCAGGAAAATGCTGAGGATAATTTTTGTGTCTGGAAAGTTTAGCACAAACCCACCTATAATATTTGTTAATGGTACATTTAATTGCAACGCGGTGGTGGTATGAAGGGCGATCACCCTGCACACACACAAGCGTTCAGTTCACAGATCAAAGCCTACACATAATATATCGCGTTATTTATCAAATAAATCGTTTCAAATGCAAGATTTAGAGCGGACAAAAATAATATTACCAAATATCAAAATAATCTCATTATATAGTTGTAATACATTCATTCACATTTAATGTATTTTTTTTAGCACCACCAATCTTGGAAAAACCACCTTAAGTATACTTGACCGGGATTTGAATCCCAATCTCCCTGTCATCGGCAGTCTAGTGTGACACGAGAGTGATACCTTAGACAATGTGGTCACCAAAGTTTGTTTTAATGTCATTTATTTTATTAAATGTAAATGAGTTTATTTCGAGATTATTTTGATATTTGATATTGTACATATTTCTATTAATTATACTTTAGTTGTGTTGGCATTTTAAACTTTATCATAATGCATTGTACAAGAAATTGGAACTGTCCGACACTTTAACTCAGTCAACAACGTGTCCTGGTTTCATTCCCCGACATGGAAGAAAAATAATATTTTAGGTAAATTTGTGTTTCCTCCTCACAGTGATAAATTAAAGGAACAAGGGTTGGGTGCTTTGTATGTTCTAGATTTTAGTAAGCTTATAAGTAGTCTGCTGATATAATCAGTCACTTCATAGAGTATAGGTCAAATAACTCAAACTATATAGGAATTATGGGGTGCTCAAGAATAGTTTTGAGTATTGTCTATTTTTAGGAACTTTTATTATGGTATTAACCATATCACGGCTCCCTCTCCCCATCTCTTCTCTCTGAAGGAAGCCAGAAAATGGGAGGGACATATTGCTTTACAAATTACATTTTGTGGAATTTAACGTGCACGTTCTAAGCCAACTGGTTATTTCAGTATAACTTTGGAATAGACAAAACATCCAGCATCCAGGACGTTAATTCATAACTGCTATAAGCGAGACCCTTATTTGACCTTTAATAAATTCTTCGGTATGTTTTAAATGAGCCCATGGGTCACTTAGATAAATAGTTATGCGGGTTTTATAGCAAAACATTTTTTTGGCCAAAATAAATCAACCGTTGTAGAATATCTGTAGAGCATAGTGGCATTAGATGAAAAACATTTTAAATGAATAGAAAAAGATGTCATTAAATTTCAAGTCAGTCTTGACAGATATTAAAAAATGTTTGAGATTATCCAGTGAAGAAAATTAAATACGCCATTTCTTCTTGATCAATATTTGATATAGTTAGACTAAAACATAAGTTCTTATATAAAAACTGCAAAACTACTTAAGTACCCTTTCTCGCGTCCCCTACATCTGCACCTTATAGGAACTAATACATTTAATATAATTTCTAAGAAAAATATGTATACACCGAACTGCCCTCCTTAACATGTCTACAAATTGGAAACAGGATGGGGTAGGAAGGTAGGTAGGAGGGAGTTTGAAAAAAAAAAAGTAAGGGTCCCCCCCCTACAGCCGTGCGTTTTACAAATAGTGAGCTAAGCTATGACACTGTATGTGTCATTTTGTGTTTATGTCTGTGTCGCAAAGTAGGACAAGGACTCCCAAAATTTAGAACATTCAAGAAAAATGTCGACATCACATAATAAAAGCTCAAAATGTACTTGTACATATCCACTTCGTGTGTTTAGTTAATAACCTTTTAACACATATTTTTTTCTCGGTTGGGTGAACTGGGGGTGGTTTTTCCTAAATGGTTTTCCACTCTCCCTCCACACAAATGCGGGTTCACATCCTCTAATTCAATCTTCCTAATTCTAATACATTAGCCTAATTAGTACTTAAAGCATATAACCCGAACGGGTGGTAAGACGCGGTGCTAATAAATAAATAAATAAATAACATATTTTTACTCTAAGTTTAAGCACATATTTTTCAAATGTATCTTTAAAGTACTATGCTTGCTGTAATTGGTTGCTGATGGAAAACATGCAGCCAATATAAATAACAAATTGTATCACGTGAACACCACGTGGGGAGTTTGCCTACAAAAACTGATAATGATAACTGAAATACCGTCTTATGGCAGAATTTATAAATTATGAGACCACTTTAGGGGAAAATAACACCAAAAAATTACCAGATTAATTTGACCAAAATGGAAATATTTAAGAAATTTTTAAAATCCCCCTTGCCCCCTTCGGACCCCGGACACAGGGTTGAAATGTAGGACATGTCGGGGGGAGGGGGGGCAGTGTGAAAGGAGGACACCTATTGTCACCCTGTGTGTGTGTGTGTGTGTGTGTGTGTGTGTCGATCCTGTTCTCTCTCTATCTCTCGCTATATATATATATTTTTTTTTTGCGAGCACTATAACTAAATATTCTGCTGTGTGCACATACAGGCCCCTTAAATCATCACCCAGGATTGATACAAGGCCATTCATTGTACATTTTCATTGTCACCAAGTTGAAACAAAAGGAGAAGTATGTTTTTTAAATAACAAACTATAGGGGAAAAAAGGGAGTAAAGAGTTAACTAGAAAGATAGACGTCGCCTCAGAATGTATTTGTCAGCTTGAAGAAATCCATTTGGTTGAAGTGTAGAGAGAAAGCAATGAGTGGACTGCGAGAGGGAAACGGGAGAGTATAAAGGAGAGTTTGGGGGTTTGGGGAGCTATCCTGAACTGAGATAATTGGGGTGTGGTTGTGTGTATATGTGTAGGATAGAACTCCTTGAGACGAAGACCAGAATTTGGAGATGAAGGCTTTTATATAATGTTTATTGAAGACACTTTAAAAGATAAGACTTTAAAAATATTATTTTTATAAACGGTCATTAGATTTTATTTATTTAAGATATTTAAAGTGCACTTTATGAACCGACTAATTATATCAGCATATGATAATTTCTCTGAGCCAGAGTGAAAGGGCTTATCAATTTTGCCTGAAAGATATTTTCACATATCTTCCATTGTTCTTTTACATGCCTCAAATGACATGGGACCAGAGGCTTTACTTCCCCTCCAAAGGAAGTTGGACTACAGATTTCTATCACTCTAGAAAAATCCGTTGACCCCGGTTGGGTTTAAACCCGCGGTCCTGAAGCAAGCACCCTACCCCAAGACCACCAAGGTCTACTCTACCAGATTAAAGGAATATAAAAATATCTATAACTAGTTGCCAACCATCCAATGTTTAGTAACACCTTTACTCTTAAAGCTCTTTAATTTTATCCAAGAAATATTTTACCACCACTTATGATAGTTGATATAATAACTAAGCAAGTTTGTTTAACCTTTAGGTAAATGGGTGGTAATATAGGCTGTGTACTGTCCTATCGACTGTAAATCACACATGTAAGCTAAACTCCTAGCTTCCTTCTCCAGGAAGCCAATACTCTCAAAGCTCTTTGGCTGACAATTGCGCAAAAAATCAACCTTGATCGTTTCTAAGCCTCAGACAAGCTAAACAATTACAACACTTAAAATACAATGGTTTTATGCCTACAGGGAGATTTTCAAATCTTTCACCTTTATTTTGGTATAACCATAATTTTAAAATAACAAATAACGTTCTAATCATCAATTCGATATTTCTGAACTTCTGCAATGCATCGAAGTCTCAGTTACACAAGGCGAGATTACTACAGTAGATTTAACACCTCTTTGGTTTTACCTGACAGCTAGCAGAAGCTAGCAGGTGCTATCAGTAATTACAACATTATCTGAGAGTCACTTTTGTCATCATATTTGGAAATAACTATTATTTGTAAAGTATTACTATTATTATCACTAAAATATTATCTATCACTTTTAACAATTAAGGATTACAGTAGAATAGTATTTTACACAATCAAATTTAAGAAAAGTTAGTCTAATAAATCCATTATAACTTTTATTTTGAATCTTATGGCTGTTACAGGTTAAATAGAGCGTGAAATTTTACATTTAATAGTATTATATCTAATTATTTTTATTTTTATAACTGTCCTCACATATCTTTAGCATAAATAGATTGTTTATGATAATAAAGAGGAAAAGACATAAAAAATATTTGTGAAATAATATAAAATTTAAATTTTGTAAACACGAGTATTAATACCATTCACCATTTACTCAGCAACAAGGTCGCCTACGTCATCAACTGGCAGCATAGCTTTTATTCAGTGGCCATATTTATTTTTTTGCATCTAAGGCCACTTTCATTGAGCTCTTGCTTTTAATAATTAATTTGAATTAAACAGCAAACGCAAATTTCAAAACTATACCAATCACCAATGGTTATTCTCATAACCAAAATCTAACAATTTTAAATATACATTATAACAGTGAATTATCGTGCGAATAACCCGAACGGGTAGTAAGACGCGGTGCTAATAATAATAATAACAATGAATTATCGAATAAAACACAATTAATAAAGCCACGTACGTGTGTCTACAGGTTGAAGCAAACAAAATATTTTATTATTGAGTATTTACACGTGTTTATGTTAATGTTAATAACTGTATTATAAATTTTAATAATACAGTGTCTTTTTTGAATATTAATTCGGCTACTTAGTAATCCATTTGTTTTTAGTAGTGGTCCCGACCTGGTAAAACAGGCTGTGATTGGTCTAAATTGGTCACGTGACCACGCCTCATCGCTCTCTGATTGGCTGCTATAAATAGCCTCCTTCCCCCCCAACCCCCTGACCTACTTTCCACGTCCGTATGATTTACCGTTATTCCCCTCTCCCCTCCTCCTGACCTTTTCCCCCTACAACCCCAACCCAGGACATGTTGGTTCTTTATGATTAACTATTAATGATTGTTAATTAATTATTGTTAATTAATTAATTGGTAGGATAGAGGTGTTGGAGTTTTTTTTATTAATTGAATAGGGCGTTGTAGTTGATTAGAACCTCGCGCTATGTCTGTTGGGGGTTAGAATGAGCATTGGCTCTTCTGTCACAAGGCTCTGTCCCGGAACAAGCAGCACGAACCTCGCGCTATGGCTGACGGTGGTAGAGTGTGATAGTTGGTTCCCCTGCCTTGAGACCCCCCTCCTCCTTCCCAACCCTGGCGCCAGTCTGGCGGGTCGACAAGACAAGTCAGGACAAGAATAGTTCGTGACCTCTCCAACCTGGGTTTTCCCTGGCGCCAGTATGTAGGCCCTACAAGAAAGGAATAGATATTAAGGTCATTGAGCCTGGCAGAGGGTTTTCCCTGGCGCCAGGTTGGCGAGCAGACAAGACAAGTTGGGACTCGTAAGGGACAAACAGTAAATAAAACACAAATATTAGAAATATATATTTATTTATTAAACATCAATATTATACATTTTTACAGGAATGTCTCAAATATTCATTCATACGTTTTTCAACAGTGTCTTTTAGATGCGTTAGTAAAATTGTTTTTAGTTCACAATCCAGCTTGTAATAGTCCAAACCGACGACTTGAAGTGTATAGTAGGTGGCGCTGATAAGATCCAGGTTTTCTATGTGCATTTCCACCGTAGGCTGTTTTAGGTCGATGACATCCACCGATTCTGTTAGTGTGTCGCATACATCCACGACGAGCATGTCGATAAAATCGTTGCAATAGCGTGCGACGGGTGTCGACCACATGTCCCGTCGGTCGACGGCGACGTCGATGAGGTCCGACACCTCATCAAAGACGCGCCCAGCTAGGTGCTAGATAGGCGACCCGTTTGATTCCAGCGTCTTGTTTCTCGTTGATGACGACCATACGGTCACCACACATGCGTCTCAGAGTGATTTCATGATTAGTCAGACTAATATTCCGAGGAGGTTGCGTGTTGGTGAAAGAAATTGATATGAACGACTTGTAGCGGCCCAGTTCTTGCCACTCTGTACGGTTAAATCACTGCACAGTTCCCACCGCATTTTTCTAGCTGGACATAGGGCGTAAAGTTGTTCTTGACGCTCATGCCGACGATGACCCGCTTGGTGTCCACTCCATCCAGTGGGAACAATGTGTTGAAATTACTGGTGATGGCGAGCGGCTTCACCGGCTTTGCTTTGCTGCCACAAACGTCTTGACCTTCCATGCTGTTTAGCGGTTATGGGAGGCACACCATTGGGGTGCCCCTTTTATAGGCGCACACCGCTTGGAAACGGCCTCTTGAAGGGCGACATGCCCCTACAACCTTGAAAAATATATTGTAATATCTCACCACCTTAGCGTCGTTGGCTGTATTATTGGTGGGCAAGAATAGGTTTTGGAAAGTTTTCATCGGGTTGTTCTGGGCGGGATGGAGAAGGTACATGAGACAGTAATGGCCGCACACGTCTGATGTGATGCTTTGAAGTTTAAGTGTGCTATGGGACGTGCGAAAATTATGTTTGAGTATAAATGCAAGATGTGACTTTATACGCGGTGGAAAACCATAACTGTCAAATAATTCTCCCACGCCGTTCTTGTCTATATAGATGGCGACCCAATGCGTCCCAGGTTTGGTGTGTGAATCGGTGTTGATGACTAGAGCGGCAGATCGAGCTATTCTTGCAGGTAGTTGATCAGCAGGAACAAACACCCGACCGAACAAAACGGAACCACGGGCTTGTTTTCAGCGCATGTCTTATAGTGTGCGTGTCCATTTTCAATAATCCAATTTCAAAGCCCCGGACGATAGAGGCAGAGCAGAAATTCCAAACAGAACTATGTGCCATGCACGCATTATGGCACGGGAGATGAGGGATTCAAGCAGGCTGTAATACACATAACTGCTATCCTAGGTGATACCATGCAGATTGTTGACTATATTTATTCGGCTTTCTTTCTGGCATCGGCAGAAAGTTCCTCGATAGCGTATGGGGGTTTTAACACCCGATGTTGAAGTAATGTGCCTCATACAGATAAAACACTCAGTTCCTTGGCGATAAACTCTTTGTTGTCGTCGATGAAGCTCTGGAAATCCACCATGTCGTCCATGGCTTAAATGAGAGGGTAAGGGGCTGGAATCCGTTTATATTAACTTCCATAATCGGTCACAACGTTTCTATCCTTGTCAATGGTGATGATGTTGGCAAACTCCCCGTACATGATACAATTGACGGTTTCAGTGAGAGCTCTGGTGAAGCTCACTTAGATGCTCAGAGAACCACGCCTCGTCAAATTCCAATGCGATGTCATGTGGGCCGACAGATTAGGCGTGATATCGAAAGCCATGAGATGATATCCCTTGGGGAAGGCTTCTCGTGTGATGTCACTACCCTTGCTCATGAAATGGATCCCCGTTCCCGAAAACAGTGTGTGGTAGGACATAACATAATGCCCGTTTGAAATATCGGGCTGTAACGGTTTCGACGGTACTTGTTCCCCGTCCACGTACAGCAAGAAATGGTTCATGCCGTAGGATTGAGAGTTGAATGGGTTCTTGGTAGCGTCTCCGTTGAACGCTACGTTTGACACAAATCCCACGATGCACCGTTTGGGTAACTGTCCGGTGAATACGTTGTCCAGTGATTTCCTTTGCACGACCGTAGGAATATAGAGTGTTTTTACTTCCACACGGGTGATAGGATACTTTGCGGGACTGACGTTTAATGCTTTGGCATGTGCCAAAAGTATAGAAGGTGCTACTTTGACACGCTGCACTAGAAGGCCGGCTTCAACGATGAGAACCTTAAAGTGAGGGAGATCACGGATACCTTACTAGATCCACCGTCTTACTTTTTGTGGTGAGACTGCGACAGGCCTCAAATCCCTTGTTGCCTGCGTTAGCCTCCTCAAAGGTTCCGGGGGTGTCTGCGAACCACAGACCGCAAGTCAAATGCGTTCTTTTCGCTTCACTGTTGTAATTGAGCAGCGTCTCAATGTACGCTCTATAGGCATACGTGTTTCTGGGTGGTGAGACTAGTTTTTGGTTTAAAAACACATCCACTTGTGTGAATAGCGAATGCGGTCAGTTGTTGACGGGAGTGATCTGATCCACCTCCGTGAAAGCACCACCTTCGGGTTTCATGATGGCCGCCCTGAGATGGAGCATATTCTGTGAAAGATCGATATAGAACTCGCCTTGTCCAGTAACGGTAAATGCGATGGGTGAATCATTGGCGAGGGAAGAGACAGGTTTGTACTGGAGCCATTGCCCACTTTCAAGACTGGTTTGAGTGGGTAGCACGGAAAATAGATCTAGTTCACTGCTGGCACACTTGCAGGACTGGGAGTGTAGAAACGACATCTTAACTGAAAATATATTTATATTCTTTCATGACCTTTTTACGTCGGGTGGCGATTGAAGACTGACGTAGTTGCTTCTTGAGACGCCCTTTATAGCCTGAGCTGGTCATCACCGTGTTGATCTTCTGTTCAGCCTTACGTTTCAGGTTTGTTCCAGCCTCGCCGACACGTTGACGTAGGGCCTCTTTGAAAGGATGCTCTTGATTGGCAACGTCAGAGAGTACGTCGATACCCGTATGAAGCGCCTGGTTTCCGATGGATTTAGCGCCGCTTCTCAGCAACGGTACGACGCTTTTGAAAAGGCCAGTGAAAAATCTTCCTATCCCATGCCCTCTTTGATAGGGAACACCGTGGTAGATAGAAGATATTCCTGTTCCAGCCTGGTTGACGTAGTATCTTTGATAGGGACATGTTCATGTTGAGCAGCATCGAAAATGAAGTTTCACGCACACTTTTCCAAACTCGAATGGTACAGGTTCACCCGTGTCTGTTCTTATGTATATTTCCAAGCTTTCAATTTCCCTTCTAAGCACGGGCATCTAGTGCAACGGATCATAGATTACTGTTTTAAGTATGCCGTAGAGATTGTTTACGTTGTTGATACCAATGATACGTAACACGGTGCCACAATGTCACCCACGGGCTGAGGCTCGACGATATAAATGTACATTTGCGAGGGCAGGCCTAGTAGAATGTTAGCGGCATACGGTGACTTTGGTACTTTGATTATATTAGTCTGAGGATCGAAACCGAGCTGTAGACTTAGTTGGCTTGATAGAGTCAGCAGCTGTATATTTGGTGAAGAAGAGATAGCTTCAACTTTTTTGTTGGGGTTTGTGTACTTGAATACAACTCCGGAATCCCCTTTAAAAGCCTCTGCGTTGTTTAGAGCTTTGATCAATTCATGGATAGTGCTGTATTTTCCAGCAGGGATATGATCCTTGAATATTTGTTCCATGCCGTTAGCGTCCACCCAGTTGTGCCATACAATATTTTGACCCTCAGGTACGGTGGTGAAAGAACACGGATATTGAAATTCAGCCAGAGTGACTTCCCACCTGCCGTCAAGTGTAAGACGGTATGGAAGTTGCGTGGTGAAATTAGTGAGGGTTTTTTTCGGGAAATATCCCATAGAGCTGTCGCTCGGCAAAGTGATGTAAAATTGGTCCTTCATGGTAGTGTGCTGACGTAACTGGCAGGAATCCAGGAATTAAACTGGGCAGGATAACCTTTCCACTGCACGTACACTTTCTTTCGGGCATCTTTACCCTTGACACGTGGTATTTTATCAAATTTAAAAGTTTCAGGGAGACGTACGCGTTGCAATTCAGGTTCATAAAACGTCCCCTCCACTTCTTCGCCGTCAAGATCGGTGAGTCTGTAGACGACAGGTTGTCGCAACACGACACTGCTGACTTTGAAAATCTCTTCGCTCCAATTGCTTTCGTAGCCCTTTTCAAACAGCATTTTGGATTTGCTAATACGCACCGTGTCACCGACTTTTATTTTAGGCTTCGGGCTTGGACGCCTTTTGGCGTACATATTATCTCTGACTTGAAGCACGTTAGTTTTTGAAATGTAGGCGGGTGCGATATTGATACTGGAATGTTTGGCGCTGTTGTAAGCGTTGACTATATCTTGGAGAACGTCCACATACCTACACGTGTTATTTTTGGTAAAGTAGGTACATATGCATCCTTTCAGAGTTCTATTAATGCTTCCTTACACGATGCTTGCCTTCACGTCCGGATTATAATTGGTGTAGTAATTCACTCCTTCTTTCTTTAGAAATTTCTGGACTAGACGTGCCATGAACTCTGTCTCCTTGTCCGTCTGTATACTTAGAGTTTTACGGCCACTTTGCTTGAAAATGTCACGAAAGGCATCTCTCACGATGCTCCCCGTCTTGGATGGAAACGTACTCGCCAATTCCATCTTGCTAAACACGTCAATGACGGTGAGCAAGTACACTGCACCGTCGTTGTATTTTCTGAGACCTCGCATATCGTTGAGATCAGCTTGCCAGAGATTGTCAATGTTTGACACCACGTACTTGTTGCGTGGAAACTTTTTACCACTGGTTTGTGTAGGGTATAAGCGTCCTGAGCACGAAGCCATTCTCGTATTTTTTCGGGATCTTTCTTCGACGCTTTTATGAGCGACGCCGCCCCTGCAAACCCCGCAGGATGAGAAGGGTCGTAGTAGATGTTGGCTAAACGGTCCATTAACTCTGTACGGCACCCACCTGTTTTCATCTACCCTCTTCAGTTTCTTCTTCTTAGGTTGCTGGGACGGTGTAAGTGGTTGTGGTACGGGCGTCGGATCTCTAATGTGTGCCAAGCGTTTCGGATTTACAATAAATTATTTCAGAATGTTTATTTTTTGCAGTGCCGTGAGAAACTCTCACCACCTCGCCAGTTCGCTGTGTCTTCTTGTTCTGACCAGATCGTTGATTAAATCCACAATATTGGATCCACGGAGAGGCGTATCTTGAATACTCACTTCTCCGTTTGAGTCCCAAGATATTCCACCTCGGGAAATTATATGTTCTAGTAAAATTTCAGCTTTTTTACGTGCCTGTGCTGGTACAGTACTAGGTACAGCTGGGATGGGAAGTACAGGCACTTCAGGGATGGTGGTGGTGGTGGTATTTTCAGCTCGCGTAGGGTGTTGACTAAAGTGTAGATAGCACTGTAGCTTTTGTTGGTATAAAGTCCATTATACTTGTCAAGTTTTGAAGTGAAGATTTTTTCCATTTCCTTGTCCAACTCGGAGACCACTAGATTTGTTGCCGGTGCCAATTGTTGGTGGTTTTGCTCTTAACGGTGTAATGTTTCCGGGGACACTAATATTATCTTTTTCATGTGTTCCATTATTTGCTTGTTGAATAAGGAACCGAGGACCCCACTGATTAAAGGGGCTAAAAGTAAGGGCAAGAACGCTCCTCCTTTCTGAACGAGTAGTCGTCTCTTCTTCTTCCAGCCCTCTCCTCGTTTGAACAGCTGGCGCAACACCTGCTTGTGAACACGTAACTTTGTCTTCTGCGCATTTTTCAGCGGTACCCGNCTGATTAAAGGGGCCAAAAGTAAGGGCAAGAACGCTCCTCCCTTCTGAACGAGTAGTCGTCTCTTCTTCTTCCAGCACTCTCCTCGTTTGACCAGCTTGCGCAACACCTGCTTGTGAGCACGTAACTTTGTCTTCTGCGCATTTTTCAGCGGTACCCGCCCTTTTAAAGTGTTGTAGGCACACTCGCAAACAGAGTCAACCAGTTTCTTGTCGGCCGTTTTCATCAAGGCGACACGTTGTTGAGGGTTCATGCGATACATCGCACGAAGCAGAGGGGCCTGCTTCAGCATTTTGGGACTCATGGTTATGAAATGATCTGTAAGCGGGAAGTGTCGATGTTTTTATAGCTTTTGCGTGGTAGGTACACGCAGCACCCGACATTTGTGCAGGTCCTATATCTGAACCAGTCTGGTGTACCTTGTTTGAAATCCAACAATATATAGCCGTGAGGAGTACTTGTAGCATCAGTGTAAGCCTCTTGTAAAACACAGGGATTTTCAGGAGAGACTTGACGCGCAAAGTTTTGAGCCTGAACTTTATCCCTGGGATTTTTAAAAAGCACGATATAATGGGCGTTTAAGGAAATGTCTCTTTGACCTTTGCCCTGGTGGAGTATATTTTGTGTAAGGTACATGATGCTAATATTTTGATGGTGAAATCCTTTGGTGAAAAGATCGACGACCACTTCGTTGGCTTCACGCATCAGGTCATCCAGGATAATCAGCTGTGGAGAGTCATTACAGATGTCGTCCATTTCCGGGAAACCCTTACAGAATATTACGTGGGGAATTGCCCCATCTTGTTCGAACTTCGTCTGCCATAAAGCATAATACCATGTGATTTTATCAAATTTAACGTCACACATTGTGTCCAAGTGACGTATAAAGTCTGCTACAAAATGTTACTTCCCACAGCCGGAAGGGCCGCTTATGATGGCCGAAAATGGATGTTTAAACTTGTCCATAATGTTTGAGACTGAGCTTATAAGCTATATGAACTTGTATTTATAAGATAGGAGGGAGGTGCGGGTGTAGACGTCCTCAGCAGTCGATATCAATACGACAAGCGCGTTAACCAACTACGCCACCGAGGCGGGTTTTTGTATATGTTAAATATATTATATCAAAACATTTTTTTTGCAAACATTAAATTTCTTTGTTGTTCAAGCGGATAATTTGTTTAGTTAAATGGAATATATTATGTCACCGTATATAGTTTCATATTTAAATCGTAACAACAAATTAATTAAAAATAATTTCAAGAGCCTCATAAGTATATTGCTTGTGATTTTTTTTGTAAAAGTAAATATATCATTATATCATAATATTTTTGCGAACGTTAAATTTCTTGTTGCTGTTTAAGTGACTAATTGGTTTAGTGTAAATGTTATATATTATGTCAGCGTGTATAGTTTTAATATCCTCATAAGTGTATTACTTGTGATTTTTATATATTATTATATCAACATATTTTTTCGCACATTAAATTTATTGTGGCTGTTTAAGTGACTAATTTTCTTAGTGTAAATGTTTTATATTATGTCAACGTATATATTTTCATATTTAAAACGTAACAACATATTATTTTAAAATAATTTCAAGATCCTCGTAAGTGTATTACTAGTGATTTTTTGTAAAAGTAAATATATTATTATATCATAATATTTTTTGCGGACGTTAAATTTCTTGTTGCTGTTTAAGTAACTAATTTGTTTTGAGTAAATGTTATATATTATGTCAACGTATATATTTTCATATTTAAAACGTAACAACATATTCATTTAAAATAATTTCATGATTCTCATAAGTGTATTACTTGTGATTTTTTGTAAAAGTTAAATATATTATTATATCGAAGTAATTTGCGAACATTAAATGGCGTCCCGACGGTGTGCCTGCCATAACCGCTAAACAGCATGGAAGGTTTGCGGCAGCAAAACAAAGCCGGTGGAGCCGCTCGCCATCAGCAGTATTTTCAACGCATTGTTCCCACTGGATGGAAGGTCACGAATAATAAGATATTTATAGTAATATTTATCAAAATTGCCTCTAAGAAATATGTTTATATTTGTATAAGGTATTCCTAAGGTGTATTAACGCATAGCTCACCATACCAAGAGTCAAACATAGATTCTCTCATATAAACGATAAAATAGAATAGAATTGAAAGGTGAGCGCTATACCGATATAACTCACGTTAAAGGGTTCAAACCACGATCCCCCGCCACCGTCCTCGTTGAGAGGAAATATTCCCACCAGGGTTCTAACCACGATTAGGAATCTCTTCTTCGCTAATGCTGTATGAGGCGCTCCTACAAACCCGTTATTTGTTAACTCAACAAAAAGTAACGCGTGTCATTCCTATTGACATGATTTTAAACATCATGAGTGATTACATCCAGGGAATATATTAGGGTGGTTTCTAAACAATATTATGAAGCCCATAAGTAGGCTTTCCTCGCAACATCTGTAAGCTAATCTAAAAGTCAATCAATTCCTAAGTTTTCTGTTGTAGTGTTTAACATTTACAGGATATACATTTAGTTGATAGCGTATCTGCCCACAAAGTCAAGGGTGTCCCTTAGTAAATCTAGTTTATTAAGCTTTAATTCCTTCCTGTAGATAATTATGTAGGCTCTAAATAGCCAATATAAGTTTTAATATTCACGATAAGCTAATCAAATCAATGCCATAGTAATAGCTTCCTTCGTTCGTGTCAGGTATTTAGGGAGGTTTTCCAATCACATGTAATTAACTGCGGGGCTTTACAAACTCGCTAACCTACGTTTGGATTTTATGGGCACATAATAGTTATTGGGATTTTTTTTATTAAACCCGAGACTAATGATAGAGAAAAAATAAGTATCGTTCACTTTAATTTATTTTAAATATTATATGAAACAATCACGGCGACTACATTTTTTTAAATAATGTATAACTTTTACATATATTCCTAAGTTAAATGCCTAGGGAAAATCATGTCGGCGATATATTTTGATAACATAAATAACAACTTTTACATAAGTATATAAGTAAAATATCTAAGAAAATAAATCATGGTGTTTATATAACTTTTACATAAATTCAAGTTGTAACGCTTTAAATATCTAGAGATAGTGTGTTAATTAATTCCCGTAGCACAGATAAAATAATTAACCGATTTTATATTTCCATCAAACATTAATATATATTTATAAATGTCTCAAATTAGGGTTTGTAATACCGCAGTGACTATAAATTTGTTTATTTAATAAATTCACTAAAACTAATAGAAAATTAAATGAACAGCCTCTACATTTCCTGCAAACCGTTTAAGTAATTAAATATTGAGTTACTAATGTGTTACAATTTTAAGCGTTTCACCTGTTGGCTTTATCATTTTCATATCCTTTACCTTCCTAAGCCTTCATATAAATCTATGTAACTGAAAACATTTAATTGTGTATTGTATCAGTGTAGAAACCATTAAGTAGACTTTCCTCGCAACATCTGTTCAAGTTATTTGTAACCTAAACATCAAACAATTCCCATCAACTCTTAGGGTCATAATTTTTCTGTTGCAGTGTTAAACAAACACTCCCAGAGTACCCATTTAACCCAACATCTTAGTTTAGTTGGTAGAGTATCTTTTCACTGAATTAAGGATTCCCCCCTAGAATCTTAGGTGTGTGTGAAATAGGGCTAGTTTTCCACTCTCCCACCATGCAAATGCGTGTTTACTTCCTTTAAATTCAGCCTTTCCAATTCCTAATACATAAGTACTTAAGCCTATAACGCGAACGGGTAGTAAGCTGTTGTGTTAAATAATAATGATAATAATAATTACGTCAAAGTTTCCATTTTAGAAAAAATGTAGATAATATTTATAGGAAGTTTGACCCTAATCGGTTAGACTAAAATGTTGCCTCAAACATAGTTTATTGATAGATTAAACAAATGTTAGCTTTTAGAACAGCCACAAATTTAAAATTAAATCAAACCCTTTTTAAGTTATGTAAAAGAAGATAATTGAAATACCTGATGTGGATGTTGTTGAATTTTCCATTGTCCTGCTTAATCAACCGTTCCGTAACTTATTATTATTTTCACAAGAAGAAGACAGGGTTATTCTAAACCAGCTCTATATATAGGAACCAAATCCCATTTTCTAGAGAAGCATTGAACTGATCTTTCTAATTTAGATTGAGATAGAATCGGTAATTACTATTTGGCTTATCATTGAGGGAGTAATATTAATTTTCAGCCACGCTTATTGCTTTAAAATGACTCGATACATCAAATGTAATAATGTGTTCTAGTTCACCAGATAATTACGTGCAAGTTTCCATTTTAGAAATAATTTTTTATAATATTTATAGGAAGGTAGGGGGTTTTACCCTAACCAGTTAGACCAAAATGTTGATTCAATTGTAGTCAGGACCGCTATCTGTACAACATGTCAGGGTATAGTCCCTGTCTTATAGTCAGGACCACTATCTGTACATACATGTCAGGGTGTAGTCCTGGTCTTATAGGCAGGTACACTATCCATGCAACATGTCAGGGTATAGTCCCGGTCCTATAGTCAGGACCACTATCTGTAACACATGTCAGGGTGTAGTCCTGGTCTTATAGGCAGGTACACTATCTGTACAACATGTCAGGCTATAGTCCCTGTCTTATAATCGAATTTCAGACACAAGCTTGCCCCGTGGTATAGTGGTCAACGCAGCTGACTACCAGCTTAGGGTGGGTCCCGGGCTCGATTCCCTGTTGGTGTCAGTGGGTATTTCTCCCAAAAGTTAAACGGTCACCCAAGTTCTGGTTAATTATGCTTAAATCCCGTTTCACTGAACACGTGGCCTAAGATGCCAGTTACGAAAAAGACTAGAGTGCCTAAGACCTGGAGTCGAGGTTCGATCCCGATAGGGTGTGTTGAGGGAGGTTTTCCGCTATCTCTCCACGCTATATGCGTTAAACCTTCTTCATAGGCATACAAACCTGATGGGTAGCAAGATGTGGTGCTAAAAAAATTAAGTTTAAGTTAGGTTAAGAGTTTCTACTGGTTTCAATTTTGCTATGGTCATGAGGTATAAGAAGTCACCTGTATATGTGGTTTTAAGAATTCTAAACATTTTTCCGGGTGACAACACAATTTTTAATTAGAGATACTACACATTGAGGATATATTATGTCCTTTCAAGCACACGGCACAATTATGGGCATTCTTTGAGATGATGTGAATGGTTCCTCAATTAATTGAAAGTAGTGGGGGTTTGAGTCTCTGCAAAGTCGACAAACACGCTAAAAGTCCCATGTTCGAGTCCTAGGAGAGACAGAACGCTATATTTGTTGCCGGACCTGATTTCGATTCCTGTGTAAGCATGAATAATAACTTTGACTATTTTAAACCACCTTGCATGAAATAAATAAATAGATCAAAACACGATTTCCTCCCATCTTTAACATTATAATGGTTTAGCAAACGGGTGGCGCCCAAACCTACCCTCCCTCCACGCAGATGAAGGTACATTTTTTCTATTCGTCAGTTTGAAATGAACACTATGGAAGATTATCAAAATTTATATGTTTTAAGCGATGTTCTACTTTTAGCCGACGTCTTCGAATACTGTTCAGGCAGCTGTGGGGTACCCTTTGGCGTTGAATGAATAGCAAATGATGGTGCACAAGTGGTCGCGCACAGATTGAACAAGCGTGGTTTAGCAAACGGTGGTGCAAACGTTGGTGCAAACGGGTGGCGCCCAAACCTACCCTCCCTCCACGCAGATGAAGGTACATTCAACCTTCTTTTGTCCTATACTATTAGGGTAAATAAGCGAGGAGCCCCTTGCCGTTCTTTAACTACTAATATGATTTCTCACTCAAATCGTCACTTTTTCCACTCTTGCATCGTACGATTACCAGCTCTGGTGCTACTTGGCTATTTTAATAAGAGAGAGCGTGGCAAGCTCGATCTCGGACAATGGAATATTGCTTTTATCAGAGAGAGACAGAACACTATAATATATAGTTTTTATGAATAAAACACTTATTAATTGGTCAGAAATATTGTTCTCTGAAAAAATAACATTCATTTATGCGACCATCACCGGTAAAATGGTCTATGGAAGTTCTGGTTAAAATCAAACAATCCCCCTTAAAATTGGTTTGGTCATACAGCTAAGATATATTTAAAATTAATTAGTAATAATAATATTTAGCACAGCGTTTTACTACCCGTTCGGGCTATACGCTATGTGTTAGTAAAATTGTCATAATACACCAGGTATTTAATACAAAATATGTGGAAAGTAGCGGAGTTAAAATATATATGTAAACTAAATCTTAAGTCATTTGGAAAATGGTTGTTCATGCAGTGAGATGACGACATTGTTGCGACTTTAGATTGCCACCCAATGAGAACTAAATATTTCAACTTATCCATAATGTTTGAGATGGAGCTTCTAGGATAGTAAAGAAAGAGAGAGAAGTTTTTTTAAACGTCTCCAGGTTTGAATCCTGTGTCAAGCAGTTAGCGGAACATTTCTTCGTTTGTAATCATGACTGGCTTCGATGAACTCACGAGCTTGAGGGTTTTATAACGGTATTGTGGTCAATTTTTGTCAGCGGTTAAAACCGTATGTTTAAATTTACATTCAACGAACTCGGGAGGTCGTGTACATCCGAGTCTGTATGGAGCTCACTACCATTAAATGGCTCGGGTGTTTACCGGGAGCTTGGGGGATGGAGAGGGGTGTGTGAAGTAGTACCAGAGACAGCACTGCTGTAAGTATGTTACTATCTATTCTTGGCAACGACTGGCTCATTAACGACCGATGGGAGAGTTCCTGAACCTGTGACGAGTGGCTCATTAACACCAGTGAATGACCGGCAGTCAGAGGAGGGAAGTGAGGGGAGAGGGATTTCCCCCCAAATATTGCTATGTCCAAGTGAACGAAAGACGGTAGCGGTCATTATGATGTAAGAGACGGAGTAGAGTAGATAGAGTACTTTTAGAGCAAGGTCGGTTGGAGAATTTCATTCCGGTACAGTCCGGCAGAGCCTCGTGATGGAGGAGTTCATTCTAACCCCCGGCAGCCAAAGCGCTATGTTCTAATAAACAAATAAATAAATTACAACACTTCTATCCTACGAATTAATAGATTAACAATAATTAATTAACAATCATTAATAATTAATCATCAAGAACCAACATGTCCGAAATGCTGTTTGTTCCGGGAGAGAAGAGCCAAAGTTCATTCTACTCCCGACAGCCATAGTGCGAGATTCTAATAAACTACAACGACCTAATCAATGAATAAAAACTCCAGCACCTCTATCCTACCAACTAATTAATTAACAATAATCAATTAACAATAATTAATTAACAATCATTAATAATTAATCATCATGAACCAACATGTCTGGGGTTTGTTGGCGAGGGGGGCCGGGGGGGGGCAGGGGGAGGGGGGAGTCAAACGGATATGGAAAGTAGGTCAGAGGGTGGGGGAAGGAGGCTATTTATAGCAGCCAATCAGAGATCGAGGAGGCGTGGTCATGTGACCAATTTTGGCCAATAACAGCCTATTTAACCGGTTTGGGACCACCACTCTTCTTTTGTGAAAATGGAAAATAAACGTTCATTTAGTGACCTTTAAATAATTGTTCATCCAATATAATATTGAAGTTTCTGCTTCTGTAAAGTACCTGAAAAGTCGTTTTCACGGGAAAATGAAAACAGCCAGTTTATTTATAATTTTAATCAACGTCTAGATACGAATTTTAATCAAAATCAAAATCGTTATAGCTGATTTTGAGAAAATCAATTTTTTCTATTTTCGCCCTTTACTAGACTACTCTTAATTTTAAGTTTAAACAGACACACAGACAGACGGCATTGCAAAGACCACTTTTTAGTGTTCGAGGTGGGGGGTCATTAGACGTCGATATCCATCAACATTTCAGGTAATTTTTTTTAGGGTCACAATACTTTATCTTTAGTGTTTGAAAAGCATATAGATATATATACGTATAGCTTGAAAGTTATTGGTTTTATAAAATATTATTCGAACAAAATATTTGTATTATAAATATGTCTACATATTTGTAATGATAAGTCGTTCCATAACTCAAATAGTTTCCGAGATATGATAAAAAATGAGAATTTACTCATTTGACCGGAGCCCTTAAAGTCATTTAGCCAAAATATTGAGAGTAGCCATTTTGTTTGGAATATTCATAAATGTTTAGAAATTATATTTAATCAAAATAGTTTTAACCGATTTTGAGAAAATCGACTTTTTCTCTTTTTGCCCTTCAGTAAACTACCCTTAGTTTTAGGGTTGGATATCCATTTCCAAAAATACCTCGGGGCAACCCTATGAAAACTCTAGATACCAAGTTTTATCCTGATCGGTAAAATGGTTTAGGCTCTAGTTGGAGGTACAGACAGGGGCATGAAACGTCAAGATTCATCAAAATCTCGACGTCATTTTTTTTTTGACGATCACAATACTTTCTCTACCTGTAAGATAGAGAGAAAGTAAAAAATGTAATTGTCCTCTCCCTGGTAAATCAGTCTTCGTTGCGAGGCGTTGAACCGACGTCTGTACGCACGACCAAGGTTTGTCCCGGGCAATATCACACGTCCTACATGTTCAAGTTCAATAATTTTAGACTTATCGGTGCTGTCGTTCTCATCTTCTTCCTCGTCCTCTTCGAAACGAAGAACATTATAGCTCTCGTACTTCTTTAGCTCTAATCAAAACACTTAACACGGTTGTATTATTCTTCCTCGACTCTGTCCAACACCTCGCGCAGCTTGTCTTTGTCCGGCATCTCCTCCTCTAGTTCCTCAGCCTGGCGTGCTCAGAAGATCTCTAAGCTGTCTCCAAACTTTAGTTTGTAGACGGGATAGCTGGGGGTATAGTTCCCGATAGATTGACAGGGCTCCCACATGCCCTGATTATGGCTTCCCAGCCAGTGAAGTGATCCGTTGCACGATTCCCTGTGTCATTTTTCATCTTTCTCGATAAACTAACTAATTGGACCGTATCCGATATCAACATCCTACAGATATTTCAAGTCGTAACCTAGCATTCTAAACAGTTCGACTGCTGTGATATTCTCTGTCAGCGCTCGCCTTTATACGATTTGTACGAAGTTGTCCTCCCCTCCATTGTCGGCCGTGCGCGGTGCTGTCTAGCCGGTGATGCTGTTGATATGGTTGTTTATCCTGTATATTCTTCAAAATTTACACGTGTGGCCACACCTACATTTACACCCACGCAAGTAAACAATGTTTTCTTATTTAATTCTTGAAGTTCCGCATAACTTAACGCTCCAAAACGGCAAGGGAGAAAAATACAAAAGTCTCCACTTAGGTATGCGGTAACTAACTCTTCTCCCAAATCTCGTCGGCACCTCTTTTAATCTATCCACCATGTATTTGTTTTATCCACGACAAGCTCATTAGGTTTGAACGTTGGTACAAAGTCGGGTGCGTTGATTAATTGATTTAATTTCTCTATGTATAGGCCTACTGCAAGACCGTATACACGTTGGAGTAAATGTCCAATATATACTCCTGCATACTACCTCCTTCATACGGAGACGAGTTTGCACTTTTGCATCACCCAGGAAATGTTTTCAGTTGGCGGACGGCACGTGACGCTTTGATTTACCACCCTGCCAACTCTGGTTCAAATCTCAACGAAGATTGTTAAATAAATTACTATATTTTGTAAAGTACATCCTATGAATGTTCTAACTTTCTCAAAATGTTTCATTCAAAGTTTTTTTTAAAAAAAAAATCCGCTCTTAAACCTCTCTATACCTATATTTTGAGTTATTACGATGGTTTTCAATGGACGATAAAATTATTTCACACATCTTTATTGAGAAAGAGAATACAAACATCTTTACTGTCAATTAAAAAAATCCTGTAAAGTATGAGGGCTTTGTTTGTTGATACGTCCCACAGATGCTCGGATGACGTCTCCTCTAAACTTGAAAACAGGACATTCTTCCACGCACCCTTCCTCGTATTAAATGTGCTCCCACACGCTGGGATTCATACAGTATAATGTAAGCGTAATACCGTCACAGCTTTCTGCGTGGACTCTATCGTTTATATGAATATCATTATTACCGATTATGGGTACGTAATATTTTTTTGTCGACCTAATTTTAAAATTATTGCAACACCTCGGAAGTGTTTTTTTTTTTTAACCCTACCGGGATCAAACCCCACCATTGGCAAGACCATGTTGCAACTGAAGCGGATAGCTAGTCTTTGATTTCCTTCTCCACACTTAAGATGATTAACATAAAAGTTTGAATGCAGGAAAGTGTGTTAAACCTAGTAAGATACAATAATATTGTTCAGCAACTGTAAGCGATACTGTTCCGGCACAAGGGTGTCGCTTGCTCTCATCACCAAGGGAATGTTCTAATTTATCGGACGGAACGCGATGCTTTGATTTACCAACCTGCAAACTCTGGTTCGATTCCCAACAAAGATTGCGGACAACTGCAAATCATGTGAAAGTAAATCTAGATGCTGTCATCCCCGTTATTTCCAAAACTGTGGTCCACGTACCTCGTGACGTCCAACTGAAATATGTAATAACACAGATTTTTCTTCCCTTTGTTTAACTTACCGCGTCTGTGCAGGCTATGTAGTAGGGGTGTCAGTATATCTGACAAGGATTCAAACCCCAATATACTCGTCATCAGCAGGCCAGTCTAATACGTGAGTGACGCCTCGGACCAGTATTTTTTAATCACCCCATTCGGGCTAAACGTTTATGTACGATTTTAGATGAGGGAGTAGAGCTGCATTTTCCGTACATGTGGAAGACACTTTCATGTACTTTAACAGTCGAGAATTAATTAAACACCGATTGAGGGTCGAGGTAAATTACCACTGGTCACCGTACTTTGCGGGAGTCGGGAATTAATTAAAAGAGCGTTTGAGGGGGCTGGGCTAAATACGTCTTAAATTATTGAAATGATACCGTAATTTGTGGGAGTCAAACTAGAGTATTGTAACAGTCGGGAATTAATTAAAACACCAATCGAGGGGGTGGGGGTAAATACGTCTTAAATAAATGAAATTATTAATTTAATTAATTAAAAAAATTAAAAAACCCTCCGTCTTTGAAAAAACAGGACAAAAAAACAAATTACGTAATATTGAGAAATACCTCACGATGTCTGTCCTTGGAATAAGTGGGGCAGAAAAACAAATTACGAAATTTTGATAAATACCTCGCGATGTCCGCAAATGGGTCAGAAAAACATACGGCTTTGGAACAGATAGAAACATATTACGTAACTAGTGCGATGTATTAAGAAATTTAGGAAATAATAACATACGTCTCAGGTGTATTGCCTGGAGGGAGAGAGCTAGAAATAGTTGGTCGAAGGATCGTGCTAACTATCATACAGCTTGTATTTATTTGATATTTCCTCTATTTACGTCCCTTGCTTTATAAAAAATACATAAAATAAATAAAATGGACACTTGGTTTACCTTGAACGGCAACAGTCTTTCCTTTACGGATTACACTATGGCCTTATCTTAGAAACTGTACCGTAGTGGAATAATGCAAGGT
The DNA here is from genome assembly GCA_902151425.1 of Timema shepardi. Lineage (NCBI taxonomy): Eukaryota > Metazoa > Arthropoda > Insecta > Phasmatodea > Timematidae > Timema > Timema shepardi. The sequence goes on along the minus strand of CABFVX010000617.1, from coordinate 106,387 downwards.
AAGCTTGCCTTTCCGTGACGATGTCGTTTTCTTACGCGATAGACTTAAGATTGCTGTGAGATCGATCGGTCGATCGCGATTGACCTGTTGCTGACCCCTGAAATAGCCCATCGCTTTAGGCTGAAACCCTTTAATCCCTTAATATACAGACAACATCTCAGAATGTGGATGTGGATGTATTTAAGAATATTGTTACTTTAAATTTGATCTTAATAAATAAGGTTTGTATTATAATTAACATTTATATATGTAATGACTGGAAAAACATATTGGCTCTTGTAAACCTGGAGAAGTCTAGGAATTTTAAAATATAGTTTGGCTGGGCACACTGAATCGGATCCGTGCCTTATGTAAATTATTGTTAAAATGTGTTCTATTTGAACAGACCATTATTTTCTTCACAGTGTGCCTGGAATATGTTCACATTTGTGCCTTCCATAAATATTGATACCTTTGTTTGTTATTAAAGGTAACGAGGGCACTTCGGTGGTGGCGGTAAAAACGCTCAAGGAAAATGCCAACGAGAAGGAGCGGTCAGATTTGGTCCAGGAGCTCCAAGTCATGAAAATGCTGGAACCGCATCCTAACGTCGTGCGTTTGTTGGGATGTTGCACTGAAAAAGGTCAGTATGGAACTATACGAGGATTCTGGTAGGAAGGAGAGATCAAGTTCGAATCCCTGTCGGGTGTGCTGAAGGTGGTTTTACACTCTCCCTCCACGCAAATGTAGGTACAAGTCATATAAAATTCAACCTTCTTCATCCCAAACATGCTAAGCTAATCTGTATGCATGCATACAACCCGAACGGGTAGTAAGGTGCAGTGCTAAGAAAAAGTTAAATGTTTTCCATTTCGACCGAAATAAATGTTTATTTTCTAACAGGCCTTTGTTTTAAATGTTAATTGGACTTATTATACATATTTAAAAAGGGGTGAGTAGGAGGTTGGGTAAACAACATTTCGGGGAGAAGAATCATTTATTAAAAATATATTCACATCCAATGTACTTTATCTTTTACATGTTCCTATCTATGTGTCTTATCCTTCTTTACAATTTTCCATTTTATCAATTTTGTGTTTATTTTGGTTTCCTCTTAGAAGAAGTTGCGTTGCGCGTTTCCCACTCCTCCCTGATGAGTTCCGATGGAATGAAACCTAGGTCGGGGGATTGGGCAGTGACGATCAATTTTCTTTAAGAGGCAACTATTACCTTTTTGTTAAATGGCAGCAATGTAAAGTGTGAACTGTATTCATCATTTCATTTTAAAAGCCATATTGTGTTCGTCCCTTTTATATGTTTCTATCCAAATTTTTTATACCTTCTTCCAAATATAATATTATTAAGAAATAAAAAAATAAATCTTTGAAACCCTGATTGTTGCGCGCAGATATAATATTAAAGAGAGGTTTGGGGGTGGGGGAGATCAGGGAAGATAAGATGTTTTGCCTTTTTAATATAAAGATGAATTTGACAATCCAAATATAAGGATGTATATTGTATTTTGAGGAAATTGAATACAGGCAGTTAAAGAAACTCCAAGGGATTCTCTATATATTTAGACTTTAGAGAGTAAGTGGGGGCCGAGGCCAAACCTTGTGTGGACGTGGATGATGGGATAGAACTCTTGATTGTGACCAGGGAGAACAAGGGTTGATCCTTGATTGAATGAGTGTTTTTCATCACCTTCCTTTTCACTCAATAGGCGTTTCCTGCGTAAATGTTGTTCCATTTCCTTTATTCTACCTTCACATCTTGCTTCAATAGGTCTAAGTCTTCGATAGTTGATACTTTCAAAGTTCTTTATAAATATTGTTCACAAAATAGATTTATTTGTTAAAAGTGTTAACACTCGCACAAGAGAGCACGTAGACAAGGGCTTGGTCTCGTCCTGTCTGGTTTGCTAGTGCCGGTGAATTGTGGTCGTGTGTTCAGAAGTGTGTTTGGTAAAAGTCTCTTAAAATTCAAATGACGACGATGACGACGAGTATAGAACCTGTGACCTGTCTTCAGATCCTCTGTTTGTGATCATGGAGTTCGTGCCGCACGGAAAGCTGCAGAGTTTCCTGCGAAGCTCCAGGGCAGAGAGGTTCTACGGGAACCTGCACGGACCCAGTAACACCCTCACCTCCAGGGACCTAACCACATTCGTCTATCAAGTGGCCAGGGGTATGGAATTCCTGTCTGCGAAAGGGGTGAGTCTCACATTACTGTAAGCCAGGTTCATTGAGGGAGGGGGGAGTTAGAAAGAGTAATTATTAAGGCGGGACGGAAGATATTGTAAGCTAAAATAAGTATTGTTACAGTTTTGATGACAACAGACTCTTTCATCCAAACTAAAACAAAATTTAACATTGTTAATTGCATTTACTTGGGTTTTTATTTTCTTGTGACCTCTTGGACAAAGGAAATATTATGATCATCAAATCATTGAATAAAATATTTTGATGGATGTTGATATTTCATGATCTCCTGAACCCAAAAAAAGTTGTCCCTGCTATGCCGTATTTGTATCTGTTACTGGGACTAGAGCTGTAACAATTTCACAAATAGGGCTAAAATTGATTTTCACACACAATAATCTCAACAGCTCTTGACTATCTGTTATTGCCATCACATAATTTGAACTGGCCTTTATGCTTAGTTTAAAAAGTTTCTGTTCGGCTACAAAAAATCACCATCACTCAGAATCATGAACAGTCTCCAGCCACTAAAAGGTCTGTTTGTAACACAAGCCTCTCTCCGACGTATTCTTTGAGGAAAATGCAGCCTTTTAGAAGATCTAGTTTGAAATGCTTTTTAAAATGAACTACAGACGGGGCTTGACATAAAAAAAGAAACCCCTAACGGTTGTTTTCTTAAGTTCGTGATTTAATAACATAAAAACTGTTAAACAAAAAATCAATTAAAAACAATTTTTTTTAGAAAGATTTGACTGCCAAAAGTAACAACTAAACATTTGGTATTGCCAATCATAGGGTTTGGCGACTGGATGAATAGTAGATTTTTCTAGCTTTCACTACCCACACTCCAACTGTAGCTAGACTATATTGTATATCATAGATATAGTGCACTACACCTTTTGAATCAAAGGAGTCACAGTGTTTTCATTTATTTGAGTTACTTAACATGCATGTTCTGAACCGATTGATTATATCATTAAAAGAGAATTTCTCTGAGTGAGAGTGAATGGACCTACCGATGTTGATGCGCCAAATGCACTAGCGAGGCCAGGGGTAGTGGGGGTTCAAACACCTCCAATTAAGAACTAATTTACACTAGATAAAACAATATAATTATAATGAGAAGTTTAATGTATACCATGGACAAGCTGGAACAAACTATTGGTATTGATGGGTCATGAGTGGTTGAGTGCTGCACATAATTGTGTGATTTTTTACTGTGCTTACATTTATTTTCATCCCAATAAAATACAATTATTTTAATTATTTTATATTACTTAAGGAAAGTTCTCAATAATATTTTATATGTCAACGTAACTTTATCACATATTAGGTTATTGTATTGTTAACCAGATACTATTAAACCTAATCATAAAAAAATATTATTGACCTCGCCCCCCTCCCTCTCATAAAAATCCTGCGTAAAGGTCCTGCTACTTAGGCTTTTCAGCATTCACTTCCAATCCTATTTATTTCCTTGCTAGCTTCAATAAAATGTCTGCATTTCTTGCAACACATTCCTTATTATTGCGCAACAAAGTTAAATCAATTGTGTATCCTAGTAGCGGTATTGTACTGTTTAATGTAAAGCTTTCCCTACTCTTGTATCACACCAATTTATTTTACTACACAGGTGTGAGGAGAATGTGAAATTTATCCTTGCTCAAGGATTATCCTATCTTTCTTTCTAGGT